>JAKCPB010001729.1:0-106707 GCA_021442155.1 Cymbidium sinense
TCTTTTGTATTACTATGGAGGAGCTTTCTCAATTGTTTTAAAGAAGCATTTTGGAACCTTGATATACAAAAATTAAAATGAGTAGCTCTTGCATTTCTTACTTGATTTATATTGATGATGTACAATTTTTTTTGGAAAAGCTTCAACTCATAACACAAAGGGCTTAAGATTATTTTAAATTCAATATCAATCTCATTAAACTACCTCTAACTCAATATATGCTCACTTAACTTGAACTATTGATTTTTTCTATTAACTAAATCTTTGACTTTCTATCTCTTATAGATAAAATCAAATCATCATTAGATGTTTGAAAAGCTAAATGTTTGTCTATGGCCAAAAGACTTTAGTTATGGAAACACAATAAGCTTAATCAATATCTTGGTTATTAGTGTCATGCTCTCATGATTCCTAAAAATTGCATCAAGATGTATGTTAATGACACCAACAATATGCTATAAGAGTATGTAGTGTTGAACATATGTCACACGCTAGTTGTATATTTAATTTAAAAACATAAAAAAATTTAGACATATGTATCCTAAATAACTATGTTTGAAATTTAAAAATATAAACTAAGTGTATAATTTAATAAATAAATGAAGATAAATTTATTTTTTTACTCTTTCTTTGCCTACTATCATGATGTTTGAAAGGTACATATATTTTTTATTTATCATTTTGCAACCTTAAATAATATTATTATTTTTCATTCTTACAATGTTAGAATTTGTTGTCACATTTCTTGCATATTTAATTTTGGCAATTACTATATATTATTTTTAATATTTAAGAATTATAAAGTATAATGTCTTGTTAACTAAGTGTATGTGTTATATATTTTTAAAAATAAGTGTCTTAGGTTTGTGTTATTATGTTAACTTGTTCCCTTATTTGTAATGATGCATCCTAGGTGTCTATATAATATATATTTTTTATAAGACCACATATCATTAATAAAACTTTATTTCTACAAATAATAATATTAATTGAAAAAAATTATTATTTTTTCTTTCATTGGATCCAAAGTTATTTAGTGAAAGAACCTAGATCTTACTTTAGAAATGAGCCAAACCAAAATTTAAGAACAAATTAAACAAGCTAGGTCTTGGAAAACCTTATAGGGTTTAGTAGAAATCAAGCCAAATCCATTTTTAAAGTTAAGAAGAAAAAATTGAAAAGAATTGAGGAAATACACACACACACACACACACACACACACACACACACAAGAGAGAGAGAGAGAGAGAGAGAGAGAGAGAGAGAGAGAGAGAGAGAGAGAGAAAATCAAATCAAATCAAATCAAAGTGTGAAAATTTCTATCAAATTATTCCTCTAATGCCTTTTATGCATGAAGATCCAAGTGTATGCTATGTAATTAATAAAATTAGTATAATTTTAAATAACAAAATGGAATGATCTTAGTGTAGCTAGTTATGAAGCAAGTGAGTTTGTTTGGTGATTTGAAGGTTATTCCCAAAGAAAGATGAAAATTTTAAAATAACATAAACTCTTAAACAATGAGATATTATTTACTTTAGTCTAATGAGTTTATAATTTTGTCCCTTTAGTACAAGGGTCATTCATTTAATCACTATTCCTATATGAGCATGTTTAATATTAGGATTTCTATTCAAATTTAAATTGTTACACTAAAAGACACTATAAAATGTAAAAGTTTAGCTTTATTCAACTTAAGGAATTTCATAATCTTTGTCACTGAAGTAACTAATGACCTCCTCAATGAGTAACACATAATTATCCACTAAGTAGATATGATAAAAACAACCCATAGGTTTAAGAGGTAGCTCTACCATCTTGTGACAAATATATCTTTGATAATATTTATGACAGCCTAAGGCCTATAATCATTAAGATAATGTCTACCTTTTTCTAATGACTACATGATTTTGTTCCTTTAGTGTAGCTTTTAGAGATCAACCTTCCTAATATGAGAGCAAACTTACGTTTAAAGATTTAATAAATTGAATTTCAAATATTATATCAAAATACATCTTGATATTTAAAAGTTCAATATCATTCTACTTATAGTCATAATAATAACTTGATGGTTAAAAATTCAAACAATTATGAACTTTATGTATCCTTAAAAGTATTTTGAGAGAAATCTTCATATAGGATCTTGTATATCAACTAGTACTTTGGTGAATACATTCATATTGTTGATCAAAAGTGCTTTCAAAGAGTAATCAATTTCTTAGATCATTCATTTGAGTTCACCATCAAAGTGTTAATTATTACGAAGAGTTCTTAGGCTACTTTTAATGATGTCACTCATAATAACTTCTTAATTAGTGAGGCTACATATTTCTTTTAACTAAGAGATTTTGAGTGTGTACATGCTTCAAACTAATTATAAGTTCAAGGAGCTGCACCAAGGATAGAGTAGGATGCTGGGAGGGTTGAAAGAGAGGGGAAAGAAGATGACGATGTGAGGTCCATTATAACATATCACAAGAAGAACCAGCAAAGCAAGGGAAAGTAAGGAGATACGGGATTGGACCTCCAGCCAAAGCCGGAGGCCTGTGAAACAAGAGGGCACCTAACCAAGAGGAGTAAAAGGTAACCACCAACCCACAAGGAAGCGACACACACGGGAGATTAAAAACCCTAGCATACGGAGTGAAAAAACTTCAATAGTTGTAATTTTAATGTTTTTAGGTGATTCACATTAATTATTTTATTTTATTTTATTTATATTTTAATTCAAAATAAAATGTATTTAATGAAGATAGTTATTTTAAAATTATTTAAAATATTTTAAATAATATTATTTTTTAAGAAAAATAAAATTAATTTTAAAATGTAATGAGTGTTTTTAAAAGTACCATAAAATATAAATATAAATTATAGAATAAAATTGATCTCAAATAAGCTGTGTTATTAAAAAAATTTGATATCAAATTTTCTCTATATTAATATTACATTTCAGCGCCTAATTTAAAAAAAAAATTAAAGGACTGTTTAGGATCACTTCTATATTTTATTTTATGTTTAATATTTTAATTTTGTTTTAAAATAAAATATAGTTTTTTATTATTATTATTATTAACAATATATAAAATTTCTTTAGAATATTTTAAACATTTTTAAAAATACTAAAAAAATACATTAAATAAATATATTTTTAAAACAATATTAAAAAAATAGAAATTATAAAATAAAATTGGTCCGAAAAACAAACAGGCCCTAAGAAAAATGAAATGTTTGACGGCATCAAAATCTTGGTAGCTTTTTGGACCAAAAAAAGATTATGTGCAGTTAAACAGTTAGTGTTTAGCAATGCCTAAACATACAAATAATTAAATATATTTTAAATTCTCATCATGATTTAATTAACTCATCAAAATTAAGTCAATATAGATGTATACATACTTATTATATGTGATTTATATTGTATATGTATTATTTATAACATTAAAATCATTAAAAATACATACAACAAATTATTTTTCTCCTCATTGTTTTCACATTAATTAAAATCATAATAAATCATATTATAAAACAAGTAGTACTTTTCTATTTTAATGAACTTTAAATTACAACTTCTAACTTAAAGCTAAACTAGCAATGTTATCTTAAAAGTAAAACATTAAAATAATAAACCAGGCGGTGACAAACTCACTTCTCATTATTTTTAATTTTTTATAATATTAGCGGAAAGACATCCACGCCATCAGATTAGCCCGTAAAAATAGACGTTAATAACAAAATATTGATACTTTAAAGAAACACGTTGGAGGTGCATAATTTAATAATTATTATAATAAAAGGGCATTTACATACATATCACACTATTTTTATATATTTATATATGTAATATCTAAATATAAATATTTATACATATAGCATCTAAATTTTTATTATTACAAAAAAAAATACTTTTCTTACTTTTTTTGAAGTTAAATTTACTTTTTGAAGCATAAAAAGTACTATGTTTGTAAATATCAATAGATATATATATATTCATATATATATATATGTAAATTTTCCTATAATAAGGCAGCAGCTTTTGCGTTGGGACATATGTACATTCCTCCCTCAATCCATCTCTCCTGCGTAAAGAACCAAAATGAAGCTCAACTTCCTCTATAAATTCACTGCTCTTATACATTTCCCTCAAGTAATTACGTCAAATAGATGTTTAACTCGATATAAATCAATCTACCTTCATTCTTCCTCAGCAATAATTCATCCTCCCCTGCTCTGTTCTTCTTGCCTTCACCATCTCCGCTTCTCTAACATGGATACCAAATACAAGCCCCAATTTCTACAAGATCAAGCTCGGATCATGCTGATCTCGACAAGAGGATGAAGAAAAAAAGGAAAAATAGAGCTCCTGTTCACCATTAATGGAAGGAAACTACTTTTTCCCAATGCCTAAAGTATTATTTGTGAACTGGTATAGATCATTTTGATATCGAGTGAAGCAACGCCAAGGTATTTTGGGATAGGGAATTGAAAGAAGTTAGCGGAATGGTATAACATAGCTTGGATTGAGTAGAAGCGGAGAAAACAAGAGTTTTATTCCTGATACGCTTAATGCTCTGGGATCGCATTGATCGTAATTGGAGAATTATGGAGCTTTAATAATTATATTATAAATTATTATATATTATTTAGGTTTTCTTCATCCGTATGAATATAATTTATTTATTATTAAGGAACTATTTGTTCTTTGTATTTGACGATTAAATAAAAGAAGATTACATATCTTTTAATTTTCATGTACTTGGATTGGAATAAAATAGATGCAAAATATATTATTATATATTTTATATTTTCAGTTATATATATATATATATATATATATATATATATATATATATATTTATGCACACGCTTTAAAATTCTGTTAAATATACTATGGTAGTAAAATGCATATTTTCTAAAAAATAAATATTTATTTTGTATCTCACTTAAGATCTCATTTGTTGAAGCTAGAAAATTCCCTTTAAAAAAAAATTAAAATTCACAATTTGAGTTGGTGAATTAAAATTAACATTAGCGTTATTCTCTATTAAATTATTTTGAAATTAGCTCAAATTTTATAATTTTAACTTCATTTAATCTAAAATTGAACTTCACACAAGCTAATTAAATCTCATATATTAGGAATACAATTTCACAATCAGCGTCACAAAGCACTCCTTTTTTCAAAAGTTCTCCATTTCTTTTCATTATTTCTCTCCATTAATAGCAATCAACTAATAATTAATAATTTGATCAGAGTTTTGAGAATAATAATTAGAGCTTAAGGCCAATTTGAAATATTTTTGTATTTTTTATTATTTTTATTTTAAAATATATCTCTAATATATTATTTGTATTTTTTATTTTATTTTCAAAATAAAATAACTTATTTTAAAATACTCAAAAATAAATTTTAGTTGCTTTAATTATTTTAAAAATGACTATTCAATTAACATATTGATTATTCAATAAAAATAAAAAAAATATTTTAAGATACTAAATATCATTTATTTCAAATCAAAATATACATTAAAATTTTAAACTTAAATATAAAATAGAATAATCTCAAAATTTCATTAACTTATGTGCCCATAAGCTCCAATGAGCTAGCTATGTAGCTGATTCCACCATGAGTTCATTTTAAGTCTTTTTTTTTTAAAATGAGTTCATATTTTGTGTTTTGAAGATTTTTTTTTAATGATCAATAAAAAAATATAAAATGTGTGACTCTAATATTTGATCTTAAAAATCATGTGCATAAGTTCTCTTCATTGGTCACATCATAAAGCTCAAATTATAGTTTTGCTTTCACCATCATTAGCCATATTTTTTTTGGGCCCAATTTAATAATAAATTCACACACAATATATAAGTTTTAAACCCAAGATCTTGGTTGAAAAGTTTATACTCAACCACATTAAGATTGTTTGCTTTGGTTGATAATAGTATTTAAGATTTTAGATTGTTGATAATAGTTTTTAAGATTTTAGATTGTTTATAATAGTTTTTAAGATTTTAGATTGTTTATATAGTTAAATTTTAGCTAAATGATAATCATATAGTCATTCATAAGAGTTTATAAAGACTTGGTTAAAATATTAAATAAAAATAATCATTTTATTTTTTTATTATGTTTAAAAATAGTGAAGGTAATTTATTATATTTAAATATGTTGCTTTGATTTCATTATTATTTAATTAGGATTTTTAATTAGTTTAATGATTATCATATTTTAAAAATAGTAAGACATTTAAATAGTCTACTTATAATCCCTTTCATACATATTAGTATCAATTATATCCTAATTAATTATGATTACTTATCAGTTTTATTAATTTTAAAGTAATGTTAGGGCAACTAAATAAAATCTAATTATTATTAATCATCTAAGTTAAATATTATTAAAGCTAAATTTAAACATTAATTAATATTCATGAATCTATTCATCTTGCAAATTTGATTTCGATTCCTTCTTAGATTTTACATTAATTTTACAATCATTAAAATTATAAATCCTTAAAATAGATAGTTAAATAGTTAACTATGATTTAACATAGCCTAATATTTTTTTAAATTTACACTTTTAAAATTTAATAAATTTAAATCTATTGTGTGTTGGAATATTTAAGATGGTAAAGAGTATGCGTTTAATATTTTAGTTTTATATAAAAATCTAACGTACATACAAGTTAAGAGAAGAGTTGTAAAAACTAATACTTTTATGTGAAAAACTCAAAAAAGAGAGCGATCATAGCTAAGAGATGGAGGTTGAGCAATTGTAGTTGAGCACTATGATCAAGTGAAGGTCGAAAATTATAATCGTGATGTTATAGTCAAATGATGATGATTGGGCAATCATGATTGGGAGACTATAGTTAAGCAAATGTCTTTGAGTGAGAATTGTCATTAGAGATGAGATGATGGTATAGGTTGCCAAGTTGTTCAAGACTTCATAGTTCCATTCTGATCAACCTATCGAACCATTTTGCTAAAGCTAAAGGGCTTTATGTCGTAACTTTAAGGAGTCTAATTAATAGTCATTAGTTTCCTTCTTTCAAGCATCTAAAGTAAATAGATGTGGGTTCTGACGTGAGACACATCCCATTATGATGAAATGTAGATTCACTTTGGATAAAAAAGGTTTACAAGCACAAAAGTAATTGATGGTAATTTAAAGGTTTTGCTTGTGATTGGCAATGGTTCATGAAGATTGTATTTATATGTTTTCTCATGAAGGAGCGTTGAGATAAGTTAAAATTGTTACATCAAGGAGACAACTTTGATATATGATTGATTAAGATGTACTTCATTAAGTGATGGTTTTATATAAACAAACCAATTTTAGTGAGAATTGGTTTGTGAGCTTAATAATTTTCTACTATTGATTGATTTGTATTTTTATTAACTTTAAGCTGATTTAACTGAGTGGATTTATTTTCTATGAGTTGATTTGTTAGAGTTGATTTTGAAAAGTAGAATTTATATTTTGGAGGAAGACATGTTACTTATGGAAGCAAAGATTTACATCATAGGTGATGAGAACAACCAAAGTTAGCATTTGTTGAAAAGATAATATGCCATGCTTTTATGTAAAGAAATTTTTTATTCACACAAAAAAAACTAATTAATTTACAGAAAATATTATAATTGTATTTATTAATGTGGTCATTATATCCACAATTATACATTTATTTTATTATTTGTTTCTACAATAATAAGCTTTAAAACCTAAAAAAAAGTTGGCTTTTTTTCATAGTAAAAAGAATTGAGGCGATGTAGATTTATAAAGATGCTTAGTTAGTTAGGAATGATCAATTAGTCACATCATCTTCTTCACTATAACTATCTTCCATTCTTATTATCTTACAAACAAAAATTAGAGTTTTTATGTTCAATGATGCTCAATCTCTTTAAAATTTGCAACTTCAAAATAGTTGCTTATTTTGATATGGCTTTCTTTCCGACTTGGGTCAATGAGGTTATCAATTGGGCTAGAGAAAATATTCTAATTTGAGTTGGGGTGCATCTATGATATATTTGCCTACCATTGGCCTTGCATGTAGATGCAAGTATGATATTTGCGCTTAAATAATTTCTCCACAACATGATTAACATATGAATATTATGTCAAGATTTCTAACAAGTCATTTATCCCATTTTGATGCTTTTACATGATAAGGTTGAATGTACCTTATTATATTACTTATATTATATTAAGTCAATACCTAACACCACAAAAGCAATTCTTCACTTTATTTATTTATTTATTTTGATAGATGGCTACTTACATATCTTGCACAAATTCACCCTCTAAACACAACTCATACATGAAGTTAAAAAAATTAATAATAAGGAGAATGATTAGATCAACTATTGGCTCTTTGGATCATGATCTTGGCCAAGTAACGAGTGTAGCTCATATCAAACCTAATTGAACTTGAGATTCGAGATAACAAAAGACTGTATTGAAAATAGTTCTTTTATATTTGTTATTTTGAATTAATGTTTGTGTTGTTAGAATTATAAGAAAATAAATTGGCAATTAAGAAATAAATTTAACACAGCTAAGAAAATAAAAAATAAAAGTAATGAGATTGAAATAGCCTGAGGGTGGTATCGATGATACTATCCTTTGAGAAGATCAAACCTCTGGGTGCACCAATTTGTTGTTCTTTTTTTTTACTCGAGATATAACACATCCCATGCCTTGATCGTATGCACCATGACCGATCGACAAAACTTGAACTAATATCGTCTCTTGTTGCCCAAAAATGAAATGAAGAGAATGAGAAGAAAATATATGAATAGAGAAAGGAAGAGAGAATATTCAGATTTTCTCATGTCATTCAAGCTCACATTATCATCTATTTATAGGTGAAAGATGAGAGTCAAATATAAAATCACATAATTTTGATTTATAGCCATTACTAGCTAATATTTAAAGTTATAAATTAATTTATTTTATTCATTTAATTTATGTTATAAGTTATATAATTAATATTTTATTATAATAACATTTTAATAATAATATTAAGAATAACGTTATATAGTGTAACGTTATTATAACGTTATAATTTTTTTTACATTATTTTTCCATCACAATTTCCTCTCCAATAACAAAAATATTTATAAATAAACTTGAGGTGAATAAAATATGAGATCAATAATCAAAATTTTCATTTTGGACAACTTTTATCATGCACTCGATGACCTTCTGGGTTTAAACTTTTACATAGTATAACCAAAATCTGACAATAATAAATACCATAGTAACCAAAGTTTTGAACTAAGTATATAAATTATTATATCATTTGGTATACACATGATATGAGACACACTATATGTTCTACTCAAGGGTGCTTTAAAGGTCATCTGCTTTCATCTCAATTCATAAGTATTTTTAGGATCTTAATAAGATCTCAATGCAGGCTTATTACTGCAACACTTATATAGGTGAGATCTCCAAGATACACTACAATTATAATATCTCACAAAGTTTTTTTGCCTTTGATCTCATTAAGAGCTATAGCACAACCTTATTTTCATTGCAGTTTAGCATAAATATATATAGGGATGATATCTATAATATTTAGAATTATGCTTTCACTAGTCATTCGATAAGCTGCATTTTTATCACATTGAACCTTCTATCTTGGTGTTTCGAATATGAAGGTTGGGTTTCCACTATTATGACTATTTAACCCCATCCCTTTTAATGATCTCAATATAAAGCCTTTGCAAGCCCTTTCGCTAATGGATCTATAGTATTTTTCTCAAGGAAAATAAAATAGTAAGTGACACCACATCTTTTATATAATTCATATAAAGAATCATGTCTTATTCTCATATGATATTTTTATCATTGCATTTTGCACTTTTTATTTTTACTATTGCAGCTTAATTATCACAATTTATTAAAATAGCACGTATAGGTTTTTCATTACAAGGTAAACAAATTAATAAACTTTTAAGCCACTCGACTTCAGAAGTAATAATATCAAGTGCTATAAATTCTACTTTCATAATATATCTAGAGATTAATGTTTGTTTAGTAGATTTATGTGATATTGCACCACCATAAAATGTGAGGACATAACCACTAGTGGCTTTTATTTTACTAGTGTTAGCTACATCACAATATTCTTCTAGTACTATAGAAAAACCATAATGAATGTAATAGTTTATTGTACCTTTTAAATATTTAAAAATTCTTTCTAGTGCTTTCCAATCAGTTTCACTAAGGTTACTAGTATATCTTCTTAATTTTCTTATAGCATAAGCAATTTCATGTTGAGAATAATTTGCTAGATGTATAAGACAACCAATTATTTGAGAATATTTTAATTGTGATATATTATCACTTAAATTATTTATAAGATATAAGCTAGAATTATATATAGTGCTACGGACTCACATCTTGATAATTAAATTTTTTTAAAGAAGTTTTGAATATAATGTGATTGAGTAATATAAATGTTATTTGCATTTCTATAAATCTTTATATCTAGTATTACATTAGCTTCACCTAAATTTTCATATCAAATTGAGTTGATAGAAACTCTTTAATATTATTTATAATATTTAAATTTATCCAAAAAAATTAAAATATCATCAATATAAAAATATAAATAACAAAATCATGATCAACAACTTTAATATAAAACATTTATTGATCACTAATAAAAATTCATGTCAATACTACTTTTATCAAACTTTCATCCATTGTGTATAACTTGTTTTAATCCATAAAAATTTTACTAATTTAAAAAATTATTTTCTTGACCTTTATTATAAAACTATATTGATCCTATAAATTTCTTATCTAAATCACCATTTTAAAATATTTTTACATCCATTTGATGTATAACTAGATTATATAATGAAAATAAAGTAAAAAAAAAATAAATTATAGAAATTCTGCAATAGAATAAATTATCAAAATAGTAACATCTATTTTTTGTTTATATTTCTATATCTTTTTATCTTTATATTTTTCTTTTTTTATTTTTTTTTTATCTATTTTAATTATTATCATCATTATTTATTATAGAATTTTCTATTTAAGATTTTTTTATTAATAGATTTTGTAATCTTATTTTTATAGAAATATATTTTCAAAAAATATAGCTTTTCAAGATTCCATAATTGTATAAATAGACATATCACTAATATCAATTAATGATAAGAAATCTATAAGTAGGACTATTAAGAGAATATCCAATGAATACACCATATACAATTTTAGATCCTAATTTTCTCTTTTTTATATTCAAATAAATATTTTAGCTAAACAACCCCAAACTTTTAAATACTTCAAATTGGGTTTTCTATTTTTTCAATTCTTATGATGTTTTATTAGAATCTTTATAAGGAATTGATTTAAAATAAAACAAGTTGTTGACCTCACTTTTGGAGTGATTCAATCTTCCATCATGTCTAGGAATCTTCTAGACACTAAGAACTCCTTAGTGACACACTTCTAGTGGCTAAGTGAATACTTAACCTAAACCTAGAGACTTTAGAAGGATTTACCATAGGATTAGGCTAAGCTTTAAGACTAAGGAGACCTACCCTACCCTATGGCCTAACCCATGACTTGCAATTATCTAAGTCTAAATAAAATCAAATAAAATCAAATTAAATCAAGACTAAACCAAATTGAATCAAACCAAAAGTACATAATTAATGCATAAACACAAATGAACTCAAAAATAAATTCAAATGAGGTTCAAAGTGGTAAATAAGTCATTTGACCTAGAGTTGACCCATGTGGGCCCTATTAAGTCAAAAGTCAACAAACAAAAATTGTCCAAATTAAATCTCTTTAAAAGATCAATATCATCAAATGAATATGTTTAGACATAAAACTAAACAAATCTAAATCAAATGAGATCTCAAATGGGTTAATTGGATCATTTAACCCATTAAGCTCAATTTGGATTAAAACAAATTCAAATCAAAATTAACATCAAGTCAAATAAAACCAATCACTCTAAATCATCATAACCACTTAATTAAACATGATTAGAACTTAAACACATCTTGGTTGAGCTAAACAAAACATTTAACTCAATTGAACCCGATTTAACCCATTTGAACTCAAAATGGGTCAAATCCAAATCCAAGCCAAATTAATCTAAGTTAAACAAAATTAATCAATTAAAACTACAATAAATGATAAATTAAACATAATTAAAGTAAATCCAAAGCCAATGAGTCAAATCAGGTTGCTTGAACTGAACCAAACTCATTTGGGTCAACATGAGTTGACATAATCAATTAACCCCAAAAATTGAATAAAACACTTAAAGCATCATGTAAAAAGTTAAAATCAAATCTCTATAGCTCAAAGAAACCAAAGAGAGAGAGAGAGAGAGAGAGAGAGAGAGAGAGAGAGAGAGAGAGAGAGAAAGAGAGAGAAAGAGAGAGAGAAGAGAGAGAAAGAGAGGGAAAACACACAATCTTGCAAAATCCCCACATTCAATCCTCCCCACACCTCTTGCACTTAATGGAATTGACCACACAATAGCAAAGGAAGACTTGGAATCTAGAATCCAAGATCACTCCATCACCACACAACCATTTCCCATCACTATTAATGGTGATTTTCAGCCACCATTAGGAACATAGGAAAAGAGGCACTAAAGTGATTGAATTCTGCCATTATTCACTCTCCAAGAGCTCTCCCAAGCAACCAGTAACCATTTACCCACTTCTTTTGAGCTAAAATCACCAAAATCGGGCGGATTCCGGCAAGGAGATGGTGACTATTGATGAATACAACATTCCAAGGGGAGATAAGAGGTTGCATTCATTCGAAAGCTTCCTCTTGCATCAAGGAGTGTGCTTGGATCAACACCACCGCTGAAAATCATCCCTGGTGAGGTAATTTCATCAAAATTTTGCCGACAGTAGGATCTCTTATTTGTGATTCTTGTGCAATTTTAAGAATTTCCCTTATAAATCACTTGCATTCTTCATTTTATACAATCTTAATCCGAAATAGAAGTTTTTTGGTGAGAATCTGTACAAAATCGACCACAATCGGACATTCAATTTTATGGTTTTGCTAGTTTTCACAATTTTGTTCACTTTGCACTATTCAAATGCCCCTTTCATCGGGGAGGTAAAAGCAGCACCATCCGATCCCGATCTGTAAATGGAGTGATTTAGTGCCAGATCCTTTGATTTAAGCCCTAAGATCAATGTACTTGATTTGGACTGTCCGATCAAAACCGTACCATCCCGCATGATTTCTCGCTCATTTGCCACACGGAATGGCTCACCCAATTGTCACGCACCACCCAGCGTGAGGTGCCACTACTACCATGTGAAAGCATGGTGTTGACTAGATTAAGTAAGAAATTAAGAATTTTTGATTTTAAAATTTAATTAAATCACCGAACTATAAAATTTATAAAAAAAATGAAATACTTAACAAAAAAATTGCCAATAAGGGCTCTTTAGACTCAGATTTAGAGAGAAACCCAACAAACTCAAAATATTCAAATTTCACTAAATATTATGAGCTGAATTTAAGTTTTAGTGAAAATAAAATTTATTAATTACTCTAAAAATACAAATCGATTGAGTTGAAACTTTTGGGATTGAAGTTGAGCTTAAAATATATATATCATAAAAATTTCAAACCTAAATGACTTCTGGATTGGGAGATATTTAATTTTGAAGCTCAAATAGTCATTTTAATAAAATAAATTAAGAGACTTTATAAAAATTATTTAAATCAGCGGAAACTTTGAAAAATCATGATAAATTGTAAAAAAATCCAAAAAATGCAAATAAATACTCATTTTAAAGGTATTTTAGGGGAGGATGTAATAAAAATATTTCTAATTAATTCTAAATAATAATTAAGGCTTAATTAGGGTTTAATTATAAACATAATTAAATTAATTACTTTTAATTGACGGGATTAATCTCAAACTTTTGAGATTGTCAAAGGAGTTGACCTCACCTCCTAATTTTCTTAGGATTTATTTCTTGCATAATTAATAAAATAATTAATTAACCTTAATTACTCTCATAATCCAATTAATGATTAATTAATCATGCAACATTAATGAATCAAGAAATTAATCATTTGAGCAATAGTGAATGAGCCTATGGGATAAGATTGAGACCTCCTTCTTAATCTATTCCTTCAATTTCATTTAATTAATCAAGTTAATTATGACTTAATTAATTAATTGAATTACTTAATCAATGAAACTAAGATCTAAATCATTCGAACTAAATGACTTAAGTCTTGGGTAGACTCTTAGGTGTTCAATAACTTAAGAGAATTCTAAGAAAATTATAACTAACCTACATGTGTAGGAGGTTATAAGAGTACTTAATTAAACTCTTTAGCTCAACTAACTAATAATTGTGAGCCAATTGTATTAGGTCCTTTTATTTTCATAGATCATTATCAATTTTATTTCCAAAGCATGTGCATATTAGGTTGGCTCATAATCACTTGGATAATTATGCCAAAGTGGAATAGGAAAGGTGTAATTAATGGACTTAACTCATATTACAACCTAATTAACCCATAAAATCAACCTAATTACCTTTTTCATTAAACTAAATTGAACCACAAACATGGGAATAGTTTTGATCAACAAACTTTCCCTCATTTCATTAAATGAAGTCAAAACATAAAATGAAAGATGGTATTACGAAGCTTTGATTTTCTATAAATGCTTTTATTTAATATGATTATCCTTAAGAATTAGTTTGATTGAATGAGATTATATGTTTATATTTAGTATTTCCTTTCTAATCATGTTAAATATTGTATGTCATTTGAATCATTCATTCATGTCATTCAAAAATAAATCAAATGAAATTTTCTTTATGTTAAACTTGCATGTGTTGAATTAAATTTATAATATGTGTGACAATTATCACTATTAAATGAAGTTCTTTTTTAAAAGTGTATAAATCAACTATAATATTTAGAGTGATAATAGTTATAAATATCTATAAGCTTGCATGTGATATAGCTTAGAACATGTGATATGGAGTTCTCTTTCTTTAGTCTAAATGGATATACATAAATTTTGAATGTTTACAAATGTATAGTGCATTTGAAAGGGACACAACATTTGTTTTTATTCATTATTATGTATTTTATG
This sequence comes from Cymbidium sinense, assembly GCA_021442155.1. Lineage (NCBI taxonomy): Eukaryota > Viridiplantae > Streptophyta > Magnoliopsida > Asparagales > Orchidaceae > Cymbidium > Cymbidium sinense. The sequence continues at coordinate 15,135 of JAKCPB010001729.1, forward strand.
TTGAGATTTAGATAGAACTTTAGTTCACATGTATAAATAATTCGATTAAAAGGAATACAACTTTTGCATAATTTTTCATTCTTGTAGTCATTTGTACATTTATGTGTATTTAAGAATAGAGGGTATATCTAGTCTAGACAATGGGATGCAAGACCTTAAGTATCCCCAAGGAGGTCTTTACCTCACTCTGGTTTAACAATGGTGAAGTATCCACTTAAAACTTGTATATACTTGTATGTGCATTTAGCTAATGAATGAAGATCTCCTTTCAATTGGAAGAAATATAATTTTGCATAATTTTTCATTCTTGTAGTCATTTGTACATCCATGTGTATTTAAGAATAGTGGGTATATCTAGTTTGAACATTCCAGGGATGCGAGTATTGACCTCATTTTTGGATGAGGTTTATATCAATCTGAAATTAGTAATTATAATGTTCTAATTCCAAATAAGAATGTCCTAATTTAGTGCTTAGGACACTATACTTAGTGCCTAAGGAATCCCTTGGATTTATTCTAACCTAGTTGACTTAGGTGAGACCCATCTAGCCAAAGTCAACTCATCAAAAATTGGAACCTAATTAAAATTCAATTCAAAATTGAATATGAATCAAAACTCAATCAATCATCAATTTAAGATGATTGAATTCAAATTAAAAGGTTTAAATTAAAATCCAACACTTTGAATTCAACTACTTGGTTTGATTTCACCCCAATCCAAGTGAAATGGATTCAAACCCAATCTCAAATCAATTTGAGATTAATTTGGGCATGTCATACGTCAATTCAAACTAGGATGATAATGCCATAAATCATAATAAAATAAAAGAAAAAAAATGGAATTTTAAAATCCAAAAGAAAAAATGGGAAGAAGGAAAATGCAAATTATACTCTTTCCATGCAAAGTCATCCCACCTCTTATGGATGGCTACCTTCATGTGAAGTCCAACCAAGCATGAAAAGCCAAGGACAAGTTGGCTTCTCCCAAGGGAAGGAAGAAGAGAATAAGAAGCAAAGAAGAGAAAGAGAGGATCGCCAAGAGGAAAATCAAGCAAGCCTTCCTCCCTCTCATGTGAACATCCCAACATATTCACAAGGCCAAGGAGTTAATCCTACCCTTGGCTGGCCTTGAAGTCATGGTTGGAGTTGACCAAAATCCTTCAATATAGGATTTTTGGTCACCTATGGAAAGTGGGGAAGGGAAGCCTATTCCCTCCCCATTTGCATTCAAAAAGCTTCACCAAGGCAAGAGATGAGGATCTCGTCCATTCCTCGACCTTCTCGTAACACGGTGACAAGGCCAACACCCTCCAATGGTGAAATCTAATGGATTGGATTTCACCCCAAATTGAAGTTACCAACACGTTCTAGGGGTTGAATCAAGCTTGAGCAAAACACAACCCATCCCCCTCACCACGAGAAGCCAGAGAATGATCAACGCCACCTCGGACCGAACCCATGTTGGTTAAGGGAGCAATTCAGAGGGAGACAACTCATTTCCTTTGGCGCACAAGCTTCTTGCATCATTCCGAAGCTAATGGAATGGATTTCATCACCGAGATTGTCGAATTGGAGGTTCTCCATTAACATACTCTCATTTTTCCATTAAACTATTGATTTTCATCATTTTTGAAGGAAACTTGATCCCAAGTGTGATCAAGCCGCTTAGATTGGTGATTTCCTTCCAATTGTTTTGCAATTGAAATTGTGTGATTTTGTTGCTTAGATTGCCAAAATCAAGCAAAACCATGGACTCTCGGTTTATGTAGTCCGGATAAGAGACACAATCTTTGTCATCCATTCCATCGAAAGGAACCGAGGCTCAGAGGGCCAATTTATATCCCTTAGGACTATTGATTGGATGGACGGTCCGCACTAAACGCCCCGGCGGGATCCACGTGGATCTCGCATGGACCAACCAGCATGCAAAATGTGACACAGTCTGCCACATCAGCGCTGACTGGTTTAAAGAGGAAATTCGGGATTTTGGATTTAAAAAATTACAAAAATTACTCAAAACTTCTAAAAATCATAGAAAAATAAATATAAATAAAAAAATTCACATGAAGGTTCTATGGATTTGCCTTGATGAGAGGATATACAAAAATTAAAATCCCCAAATTAATTGGGTATTGTAGCTTTAATTTGGGTTTAATTGAAAACCATTAAATCTAATTACTCTTAAACAACAAATCCAATTGATCTGAAACTTTGGGAAAATGAAATTAGGGTTAATAGACACCTTTTGTAAATCTTTCATAATTTATTTCACTATTTTTATGGGAAATCAAAATTTAAACCCTAAACCTCAATTTTGATTAAATAAATTAATTTAAAATGAAATAATTAATAAAAATGAATAAGAAAACTTTAAATTAACCTAATGAACCCTAATGAACATTAAAACCTTAAGGGAACTCAATTAAATTTAATAAATCACAATTTGTCTTAATTAAGCCATTATTTGAATTAATTAATTCAAATAATTAACTAGAATTTAATTAAATCATAATAAATCAACTAAATATTCAAAATTATAAATAAACCCTCATTGCAAAACAAATTTTAGAGGAATCAATGAAAAATGAAACCTTTAAATAAATTTCATTAAATTAGGCATAATTTAAGTTTTAATAAAATAATTATAACTTTAATTACACCCTAATTATGAATCTAATCAAGATAAAACTTTGGAAACATGAAATTGGCATGTAACCCCACTTGCTAGAAATTTTGAAACCCAATTGATCTTTGATTGGGAGTTGTTGAATTTCCAAATTCTTAAATCAATATTAAATCCATAATAAATAAGAAAATCATTTAATTCATTAACTCATGAAATAAACTGAACTAATCTTAATCAAACATAAAAAATACTTAAGGTAATTCTCCAAATAGCCTAAGTCAAAGGATTAATCAATTTCAAACTTATGGACTAATTGAATTAATCCTTAAATTAATGAATCAAATATTAAAACTTAAATCACCAACTCTTAATGAATCCTTACATCTCCAATGAATCAAATCAAATGAATGCAAACCTTAACCTAAGTACTTTAGGTTAACCTAAACTAAATCAAATGAAATCAACATGACTTAATCTAAAAGATTAATATAACCAAATGAACTAATTCAAACAAAAAATGAATAAAATAAATTAAATCAAATAATCCAATTCAAATAAAATCAAATGAAATAATTCAAACCAAACTAAATTGAAAACTAAACCAAGAATGAAAATCAAATTCAATTTCCAAAGAAAAGAAATGAAATATCAATTCAAATCCAAATTCAAACAAACTAAATGAAATCAAAAGGATTAATTAAGATACTTAAGGATCTTAGTTGGACCTTCACAATGAATCTTCATCTTAGGATGATGATTTCATTCTATTAGAATTAAGATATTGAATAGGGTGAGTTCCATCCAAAAATGGAATCCATTCTACTCTTCTCCTTGAAAATCTAAATATCACTTTAACCAAATAATGAAAAAATAAAATGAAACAAAATCACTAAATCATTTGAATTGAAACCACCCAAAGGTAAAATTCAAACAAACTCAAATCCCAAATTGAAACTTGAACTAAAAGAGGCTTAGTAAAGACCTACCACACAAGCCTATCTTCTACACACACATAGATCATTTAGGTCATGGACTTTAGATTTAGGTTAGATCATTCTGTGATTCTTTTATAGTTCTCTACAATATGTTGTGATATGATGCTTCACTTATCTGTGTGGTGTATTACTTTAGATTAAATGCCTAGGCTTGTTTGCCCATTAGACTAGATGGTAGGACGTTCTTTCTAGAATTAACTCTATTTTCTACAGGGGACAATGTTAAAGAGATTGATATCATAAATAAATAAATAAAAATTATAAAATTATTATTTGCTTGTAGGTGCTGAAAAATCCCTTAACATAATCCATAAGGTGGGGTTAAAGCAACTAATGCTAAGCTCGTATGTTTGTAAAATATAACTATTGTGTCTATTTGTATTTTCTAACATATGTTTTGAGACTTAGGATTTCTTTTGAATTTTAAAATAAATTTGAGCTTAGAATTAGTTTAAGATCTATGGTCTAAGATTAGTAAGTTAACCATACGGAGATGGTGCGGGTCCCCTATGGAACTTGATGGATGTCCCTGAAGAAGGAGACGATGCTAGAAAGAAGACCCATAGATCTAGACTTGTGGTTCTAGGCTAGGCTATTTAAGGGCAGATCTCGGCTGCCCTTTTTTTTCTTTGGGGTGTATAGTGGTACTCGACCACATTGACCTGTTTCTATAAATTTAAATTGGCTTGATTTATTTTGGGTGCATAATAGAATCAACATACTTTTATAGGTTTCTTTCTGTGTTGTGTTTTCTTGTGAATGAAATATTGGACGATTAGGCTCATAAGAAAAACTAAATTTTCTACCCAACTTAAATCTAAACAACTAAATAAAAAATAAATACAACTTGAAACTTCATATAATTAAAGCCTCGGCACAACATAAAATGAATTAGAAACCATCGTTTAAAATCATGAAATCATATAGTTTTCATTCTTTAAATTAGGCAACTTCACCCATTGCACATAAGGGGCATTTGTCCCATGAGGATGACCACCTTCTTAGGAAGTCTACCTTCTATTATTGATTTGGCCTATAACCATTTCTAATTGCATGACATTAGGCATAAATGCATACCCATGGACTAAAATAAATCTTTTGTAAAATTTATAAAACTTGAAAAATATTCAATTAGATGCATCTTCATACCCACATGATTAGATTAGGGAGTGAGTCTATGTTCATTGATTATTTTTCTAAAATGCAACTTAGTTATCTTACATTCATGAGACTTAGCTTCATGAATTTAAAATGCACTTAGGTGGTGTTAGCTGGCAGCCCTCTCTAAGTGGGTTATAAGTCTCAAAGACTCAGGGATAGGTTAAATCCCTCAAGTGAGAAGAATGACTGATAATTTCAAAAATAGAACTAGGACGAGCATCTAATATGTATTAGAAGCACATGTAGACTAGGTTTTGAAGCATCTCAGGGAATAAGTCTTCAACACTAGGCATTTCAATCTTGTCTAGAATCTAAGTCCTAGATTTCTAAGAAAATGTCAACTCAAAATCTAAACTAAATTCCAAATTTAAAGCCCAATTATAGGATAGTTGAAATGTCTGGGCATCCCAGATCAATAAGCATTTCCTACTTCATCCCAATTGGCTTCCAAAACAACTCTCTCCAATTTGGACTGTTCCAAATTGAAATTCTAAAAAATCAATCCTTTGAAAATCACCGTAGAAATCTTTAGAAATAATAACTTATTTCTTTAATAGAGAGTATTCTTAGGAGACCATTCTTAAGATTTAATTAACTAAATGAGCTTGCCTCTATAGGGAATCATGAACCCAATTTAAAATAAACTCTCTTTCTTTCCCATGTAGTTCAAAGGAAAAATTTCTCATACACAAAAGACTCATTAGCCTTTGAGTATTTTATTGAAATGATCAAATCCATTATAGAAAACATGTTTATCTTTTGAGATAATATGTTTATTACTTAATGATGTATTTGAGCATCTAAATAAGAAATTCTAAACACTATGTGGTGTCCTAAAATTTCTCCACAATGAGGCTTTATGTATCCCCAAGGAGGTCCTTACTTCACTCCGTTAACAATGGTGAAGAACTTGCTCAAAACTTTTATACACTTGTATGTACATTTAGCTAAGAGAGAAATTCCCATTTTCTACAAAATACATATATGCATCCTTCATTTAAAGTGTGCTAAAAGAAATATGTTGCATGTGTAGTTCTACCTAGAATTAAGTCACATGCATGGGAAGGAGTAACTTGATGTATGTCATATGATAGATATTCAATTAAGTTAATTTTAAGAAACTTTTCATATTGAATGGAATTCTTTAAAGTGAACTTGAATTTAAGATTAATTTAAAAATGTGTAATAAACTATTAACTAAAGAGAGAATTAAGTCAAATTAACATGCTTTAGGAATGGCTTAAGGTAGGGATAAAAGAGGGAAATCCTTTTTTCTTCTTTATAACACTTAGTTGCTAAGTGTAGGATCATATGAAATAAATAGATCACAAATTAAAATTTGCAAATCAATTAAACAACTTAAAGTGAAACCACCCTTATAAAGTTTAATCTTTCCACACTTAGAAAATTACCATTTAAAGTCTAGGGACATACCACACAAGCCTTAAGACACACATTAGATTAAGTCACTACTTCTATGTTTAGGTGTATGGTATTATGTATGTTTTATTTTGTGATGTAAGATTTTAGTTGTTAGAGTGTATGTTTCAGACTAGATGTTGGGATGATATTATCCTAATCATATTTTTTTCTAGGGATTTTGCTTAAAGTATTTATAAAAATAAATATAAATGTTTAGCTTATAGGTTGTTTAAGCCCTCTAAGAATAATCCAAGTTAGATGTGGGCTTGGTTACCCATGTGTGCTAAGTCCAAATTATAAATATAACTATTATATGTATGTTTAGCTAAACTCTATTTTAGGTATAAATTTTTTTCCTATCTTAATGTAATTTTGCATTAGGAATTATGATTAGTGCTAAGTGCATTTTGGATGAGCATTGGCTTGAAGCCTTTGTCATGGGGTGCTTTGAAGCCTACCAAATAAAAGGAGCAAAGACATGAAGAAATGAAAGAGACATGAAGAATGAAGACTGAAGACCTATAACATTTATTATTTGTAATTATAATTATTTTTTATTATTCTACCGACCAACAAAATAGTGTTGATTGATATATTTTGTATAAATACATGGAGGTAGTGATCAGCAAATCTCCAGTGGACTATGAGCACCAAGATTGGCCAAAGAAAATGAATTACTTTAGAGCTGAGTTTGCTTATGCTATTTTTGTTTAAATATGAAATAACTGAGCTCTAAAATGTTGAGTGCAACAAGGTTGTTGTGCATATGAATAAAGTGTTTGGAAATCTAAGTGTAGATCATCTTTGTATTTATTTATGTTTAGGGTGCTATTATAAGCAATTTGTACATGCTATTTATCTATGTTGTACATGTTATTGTAAGCTATTTGGAGTTATTTTTGATAATTTGGTGATTTCTTCATTTTCTCAATTTTTCTTAATGTTTTGCCATATATGTTTAGTACATTCCATTGTAAGCTATTTGGAGTTTAGTTCTTGGGAATTTGGTGGTTTATGGAGTGAGTTTATGGGGAATTTTAGCTATTCTACACTTTTTTTCAATTATATGTTTAGTAGATGCTATTATATGTTGTTTGAGGCTTATGAGTGGATTTTGAAGCTATTTTCAATGTGTATTCTTTGTACTTGAGGGTACACCCCATTTTTCAAAATTTTTAAGTGAACAATTTTGAATTATATGTTTTGTAGATGCTATTCTAAACTATTTGGAGACTTGGGTGAGTTTTAGAGCTATTTTAATGTGTACTCTGTACTCTCATTAGGGTACACCCCATTTTTCAAAATTTTACTAATCTACACTATTTTTTAATTATATGTTTAGTAGATACTGTTCTAAGCTATTTGGTGGATATTCAGATTAGTTTTCAATGTATCTGTACTCACTTGAGGGTACACCCACTTTTCAAATTCTTTCACTATTCTACCCTATTTTCAATTATATGTTTAGTAGATGATATTCTAAGCTGTTTGAAGGCTTCTGGGTGAGTTTTTGGATCAGTTTTTAATGTGCACTCGATACTCTCATGAAGGTACATCCCATTTTTCAAAATTTTAGCTAATCTACACTATTTTAGTTATATGTTTAGTAAATGCTATTTTAAGCTATTTGGAGGCTTGTGGGTGGGGTTTTAGAGATTTTCAATGTGTACTCTCTATACTCTCATGAGGGTACACCTATTTTAAAAAAAATTTAGGTAACTATTTTCAATTATATGTTTAGTATATGCTATGCCGTTTGGAGGCTTCTTGTGGGTTTTGAACTGTTCAATATATACTCTATGCACTCTCATGAGGGTACACCTCCATTTTTTAAAAAATTTTAGCTAATCTACATAATTTTCAACTGATGTTTAGTATATACTATTCTAAGTTTGGAGTCTTTGGGTGGTTATTTGGATTAGTTTTCAATGTGTACTCTATGTACTCTCATGAGGGTACACCCACTTTTCAAATTCTTTTAACTATTCTACCATGTTTTCAATTATATGTTTAATAGATGCTATTTTAAGTTTTTGAGGTTTCTAGGTGGGTTTTGGATCAATTTTAATGTAGACTCTATGTACTCTTATGATGGTACACTCAAATTTTTAAACTTTTTTTAGCTATTCTACTCTTTTTTTTTCAATTATATGTTTAGTAGATGTTATTCTAAGCTATTTTGAGGCTTCTAGGTGGGGTTTTAGAACAATTTTCAATGTGTACTCTCTCTATTCTCATGAGGGTACACCCTACTTTCTCAAATTTTTTCAGCTATTCTATACTATTTTTCAATTATATATTTAGTAGATGCTATTGTAAGCTGTTTGGAGGCTTTTGGGTGAGTTTTTGAGCTATTTTCAAAATGTACTCTTTGTACTCTCAAAGGTACACTCCATTTTTTTTCAAATTATTTTAATCTATACTATTTTTCAATTATATATTTAGTATGCTATTTCAAGCTGTTTGGAGGCTTATTTTGGTTATTTCTAATATATATGTCTCTCTCTCATGAGAGTACACCCCATTTTTTCAAATTAAACCATGATGGGGCTCATTATATGTTTAGTAAAAGCTATTCTAAGTTGTCTGGAGAAATTTGGTAACTGTTTGTAGCTCTTTTTGATGTGTGCACAGTTAAAATTTTTTTTTAAAAAGGAGTACACTCATGAATGTACAGAGAGTACACATGGAAAATACCTCCATAAAGCCCCAAATTCTCCAAGACTAAACTCCAAACATCTTCCAACAGCATGTACCAAAACATATGACAAGCCCCATAGTTAAAAAAAAATTGAAAAATGGGGTGTACACTCATGAGAGTACAAATGTCACATGAAAATAGCTCCAAACAACCCTACTCTCTAGGTAACATCTCAATCAAAAAATTACCAAATTCCCAAAAAAATTGAAAAAGAGTGTACACTCAAGAGGACATGTTACACTTTAAAAAACTCAAAAAAATAACCAAATTCCAAGAAACAACTCCACACTTTGTACACCGTGGAGGCATTTTCAATAAATTTTGGTGTAATAACCTGGACTCTTTGACAAGAATTTTGGTGATTTAAAGTACAATATTAAGAGTATATTAAAACATAAGCAGATAAGTCGAAGTACAAAGTTTACCTTTAAAGAATAGCATAGTAACTATTGATTGGCACACTTTCAATCAAATTGACATTAAAGTATATACATTCAAAGAACACATGTCAATTAAATAATATCACAAATTATAATGTTTCTTATAATGATATCCATCATCAGCTTGGTGTATTCTTCAGCAGACTAACTAATTATAGAGCTTGAATTAAATTTCTAAAATAGAAGAACATCATATCGTTGGTGATATGTAGAAGAATGAAGTGTTACTGATATCTCTAAAAGCACTGGCATAATAGAAAAGGTGTTGTAATGGGTGACCCTTTATGTTCTCCACCTCTGCAGTTGTTCTTTCTTCTCTAACATTAAAGACATAATGATTTTAAGTTTAACTAATATTTGAAGACTATAAATTTAGAGTCAGAAAATTACTCTTGGCTTTCTTGTTTCTCTATCCCTTGCATTGGAAACACCCTTTGGCCGTTTCTTAACTGAATCCTTTACTAAGTTAGTTCCTTTATCTATTATAGTAGACTTCTTCTTCTTAGTTGTTTTGTCTATTGGGGGTGAATTCTCACATAATATAGAATCAATATTATAAAATAGTTTTTTTAAGGAATTCAACATATACTCCTCAGCTTTCTTATTACCTTGTGCCCTGGTGCTTATTTGATATGCATATCGACTGATGTGGTTCCAAAAAATAATGTCTCATTTCCATCATTACCGCACATCTTTTAAGTTCTTGTATTAATCAAAGTAAATATCCCTCATTGCTCGGTTGACCATCGTGAGAAGATACTTCTTCATAATGCACATAATATCTTCTCGACTCGTATAATATAGTGTACAAAGCACCCCATCATTTCAATTTTTTTACAACTACAAGTTATACTTAACATGTCTTGTCAAAATAGACAATCCATAATTTGGAAGAACTCTTATTCTCTAAGTTTCTCACTAAATACTCTATGGGATTGGCACCAAAAAATTAAAAAATGACATGTACCTAATGAGAGTATAGAGAGTACACATAGAAAATAGCTCCAAAAACTCTCAAATTCTTGAGGAAAAATCTCCAAACAGCTTACAATAGAATGTACTAAACATATGAAAGCCCCACAGTTAAAAAAATTGAGAAAATGGGGTATACCCTCATGAGTACAAAGAGTACACATAAAAATAGCTCAAAACTCTAAATTCTTCAGAAATATCTCCAAACTACTTACAATATAAATGTACTAAACATATGATAAGCCCCATAGTTGAAAAATTAAAATGGGTGTACCTCATGAGAGTAATGTACACATGGAAAATAGCTCTAAAACCCCCAAATTCTTCAAAAAATATCAAACAAAATTTTATAATAATGTACTAAACATATGACAAGCCCCATAGTTGAAATAAATTTAAAAAATAGTGTGTACCTTCATGAGAGTACATAGAGTACAAATAGAAAATAGCTCAAAAAATCTCCAAATAGCTTACAATAGAATGTACTAAACATATGACAAGCCTCACAGTTAAAAAAATTAAAAAAATATAATGTACACTCATGAGAGTACAGAGAGTACACATGGAAAATAGCTCCAAAACTCATGAAAGGGACAAAACTCCAAATAGCTTACAATAGAATGTACAAAATATATGGCAAGCCCCACGTTAAAAAATGAAAAGGGATGTACACTCATGAGTATACAATGTACACTTGAAAAGTCCAAAATCCCCAAAGTCCTCTTGCAAAGAACTCCAAAAGTGTAGGAAATATATATTATAGAAAATAATTTCAAAGAATATTAGTGTATTTCAAAAAAAAATTGTATATATAAAATGGTGGAGAAAACTTATCGATGCATTTATATTTAAGACATCATCCACTAAATTGGTCGCAATATCAAGGCTACAACTTTCAAATTTGTTTTCTATCTTCGCTCTTCCAAAAATTGAGATGAGATTTTTTTTTCTCTTCTCTGAGCTTTCTAAAAATAAAATCATATTATGCCCTAAATCCATTTATATATTATTTTGCATTCAAACAATGTCCGCTATTTTAATGAGCCCTGTCGGTCCTAATAATGTTAAAGGCATCATTATCATGATATTTAGTAAAAAAAATTATATTTTATTAGTGGACATGTTAAGATACGGTTGCATCAGCAAAGCTACGCTTATTCAAAATGATAAACTTTTTCAATAAAAGGGTATATTATAATGTGTTTTGATATGAATCATTGATTGATAAATTTGCTGCAAAGAAGTATCAGACATAATGAAAAAAATGTCTAATCATAATATTTAGATAAAAAGGATGTTTTTATTTATACATTTTCATAGATTTTTTTATTTATATGAAGGTAGGTCTACTTGATCTGATGGCAAAGTTGGGTGACAGGGTCAGAGGCTAAGTCATCGAGCAGCCTCTAAGACTATTCATGCGTTGAAAGGGAGAGAGAGAGATGTCATAGGTTGGTCTTTGATCTAGCAAAGTTGGGCAAGTTAGAGGCTAAGTTATCGCCTCTAATACTATACATGTTGAAGGGAGGGAGAGAGAGAGAGAGAGAGAGAGAGAGAGAGAGAGAGAGAGAGAGAGAGAAGAAATTCCATTCCGCCAATAAATTTATGATGTATATATATTGATGAAAAGGTCATAATTTTAAATTCCATTTGGTGGCTAATTTTCATGATAATAATGGCATAAGAGTTATCTTGGAGAACAAAAGGGTTGGAGTCTATAAAATGAATTTGTTTATATTCTTTGATGATGTTCTAAATAGATGAATTGAGAATATAAATTGATTCTAGCTCTAACCTTTAGAAGCCTCTTTTAAAGATATTAGCTAAAAAAATGGTGAAGATGTGATCTCCATGGACATTCTTATTCTATATTTGTGACAAAATACTTATAAATAAATTTGTGATTCTTTAAATTAGAAACCTATGTTGAAGTGTTGAGAGGTGAATGATCGAGAAAGAGAGGGAAGTACCTTATGAACAAGAAAAACTTTCTAACCAAGCTACATTAACATGGACTCTATCCTTAACTACTATAATCTTCATAGTTAGATCAAGAGTATAAAAGTCCAACAAAAATAGATCTACTTGTCGATCAAATAGTAAAAGTCAAAAACTTTGATTGGGAATGGGATTGTCACTAACCTTTCAAATAGAAATCTATAATAAATGATATCAATCATAACAATTTAAGGGCCAAAAATAGAGTTACTTATAGAGTCAATAAACTACTAATACTTTATACATTTCATATAAAAGTTTATATACAATAGTGAGATGAAAAAGGAAGGTGGAACTCATGAAGTAGACCATATATGAATTGTTAATTCACCAAAAAAAAAAGAAATGTACTATGTTTTTAATTCATTCAACCTAGAAATAGTTGGTGGGAGATGTTGAAGGAAGGGTGATTACCAGATGAACACATAATTTAATTTTTAAATATATAGTTCAAGTCAAGGTTGTAGGAAAAGATAAGATTCTTGTAGATAAAGACTTTGTTCAGTTAATGAAACCTCTAATATTCCAAGTCCCTAATGATGGGAATAACATTGATTGGTCATTAAATTAGGTTTGCCAAAATGTATGCATTTGGCCATTTTGGGATTTATGTGACTTGCTTTAAGAGGTGGTTGTTTTTAGCTAATGAAACTCTACTTCATTTAAACAAAGTATGTTCATCTCAATTTCATGATAAATGGGACATCAAAAAGTTTTTTAATATTCTAAATGAGACTACCTTCTACAATGGCTCTCATAAAAAAGTTTTCCTTCTCATTTTATTATTTGGATTGCATCTTATATTTTAATGTTCTTTACTCTATATGTATTAATGATTCTCTAGATGGCTTTTTCCATTTTAAGATTGATCTAAGGTATTGTTGTTTTTTTATATTCATAACTTTTTTATTACTATGAGGAGCTTTCTCAATTGTTTTAAAGAAGCATTTTGGAAGCTTGATATACAAAAATCAAAATGAGTAGCTCTTGCATTTCTTACTTAATTTATACTGAGGATGTACAAATTTTGAAAAGCTTCAACTCATAACACAAATGGGCTTAAGATTATTTTAAATTCAATATCAATCTCATTAAATTACCTCTAACTTAATATATGCTCACTTAACTTAAACTAATTATTTTGTGTTAAGTCTTCATCTTTGACTTTCTAATTCTTATTGATAAAAGCAAATCATCATTAGATGTTTGAAAAGATAAATGTTTGTCTATGGCCAAGAGACTTAGTTATGGAAACACAATATGCTTAATCAATATCTTGCTTATTAGTGTTTCGATGATTCAAAAATTGCATCAAGACCATTAATAATCTTTATTCTAAAATTTTGTTGCATGAAAAACTAAAGAAAAATATTTGTATATTATTTCCTGGAATAAAACATATTGAACTAATGATTTTGATGGTTTAGGAATCTATAATGTTTTTTTATTTATCAAAGACATTTGCTCTACACTACTTCAATGATGATAGCATACCAATAACTTCCTTTAAATAGATGTATGTCTATGATGCACCAACAATATGCTATAAGAGTGTTGAACATATACACGCTAGTTATATATTTAATTTAAAACATAAAAAAAATTTAGACATATGCATCCTAAATAACTATGTTGGAAATTTAAAATCTAAACTAAGTGTATAATTTAATAAATAAATGAAGATAAAAAATTATTTTTTTTCTCTTCTTTGCCTACTATCACGATGTATGAAAGGTATATATACATTTTATTTATCATTTTGCAACCTTAAATAATATAATTTTTTTTCATTCTTACAAGAATTTGTTGTCACATTTCTTGCTTATTTAATTTTGGCAATTATTATATATTATTTTAATATTTAAGAATTATAAAGTATAATATCTTGTTAACTAGGTGTATGTGTTATATATTTTAAAATAAGTGCCTTATGTTTGTGTTATTATGTTAACATGTTCCCTTATTTGTAATGATGCATCCTAGGTGTTTATATAAAATATATTTTTTATAAGACCACATATCATTAATACGAATTTATTTCTACAAATAATAATATTAATTGAACAAAAATTAAATTATTACTTTTCTTATCATTAGATCCAAAGTTATTTAGTGAAAGAACCTAGATCTTACTTTAGAAATTAGCCAAGCCAAAATTTAAGAGCCAATTAAACAAGCTAGGTCTTAGAAACTCTGATAGGGTTTAGTAGAAATCAAGCCAAATCCATTTTTAAAGTTAAGAAGAAAAAATTGAGAAGAATTGAGGAAATACAATTCACACACACACACACAAAAAAGTGAGTGAGAGAGAGAGTGAGTGAGTGAGAGAGAGAGAGAGAGAGAGAGAGAGAGAGAGATCAAATCAAATCAAATCAAATCAAAGTGTGAAAATTTTCCATAAGATTATTCCTCTAATGCTCTTTTTATAGATGAAGATCCAAGTGTATGCTATGTAATTAACAAAATTAGTATAATTTTAAATGACAAAATGGAATGATCTTAGTGTAGGTAGTTAGTGAGTTTGTTTGGTGATTTGAAGGTTATTCCCAAAGAAAGAAGAAATTTTAAAATAGCATAAACTCTTAAACATTGAGATATTATTTACTTTAGTCCAATGAGTTTATAATTTTGACCCTTTAGTACAAGGGCCACTCATTTAATCACTATTCCCATATGAGCATGTTTAATATTATTATTTCTATTAAAATATTAATTGTTACACTAAAAGACACTATAAAATGTGAAAGTTTAGCTTTATTCACATAAGGAATTTCATAATCTTTATCACTTAAGTAACTAATGACCTCCTCACTATCATTAACCCATAATTATCCACTAAGGTTTAAGAGGAAGCCCTACCATCTTATTTCAAATGTATCTGAATATTATGATGGCCCAAAGTCTATAATCATTAAAATATTTTACTTTTATTCTAATGGCTCATGATTTTGTTCCTTTAGTGTAGCTTTTAAGAGATCATCCTTCCTAATATGCTCTATATGAGCAAACTTATGTTTAAAGATTTAATAAATTGAATTTCAAATATTATATCAAAATACATATTGATATTTAAAAGTTCAGATCATTCTACTTATGGTGCTTCATAATAATAACTTGATGGTTAAAAAATTCTAATTATTATGAACTTTAGGTACCCTTAGTAAGTATATGAGAGAAATCTTCATACGGATCCTTTATATCAACTAGTACTTTGGGTGAATACATTCATGAAGTTGATCAAAAGTGCTTTCAAAGAGTAATCAATTTCTTAGATCATTAATTTGAGTTCACAATGGCATTAATTCAAGAGTTCTTAGGCTACTTTTAATGATGAATTAATAATAATTTCTTAATTAGTGAGGCTACATATTTCTTTTAACTAAGAGATGTTTGAGTGTGTACATGCTTCAAACTAATTATAAGTTCAATAACTTATTAAATCTATTTTAAATTCTAAACATGATTTAATTAACTTATAAAATTAAGTGAATATAGATGTATACATACTTATTATATGTGACTTATATTGTATATGTATTATTTATAACATTAAAATCATTAAAAAATACAACAAATTATTTTTCCTCATTGTTTTCACATTAATTAAAATTGTAATAAATCTTAAAAGTAAAACATTAAAATAATAATGTTTGATCATAAAAAATTATGTATGTTAAAAGCATAATATTCTATTAGAAATGTATAAATCTTTATTAATGGTTGAAGGATAAAATGGGTTTGAAATTGGATTTAAATAAAATCTAGTGATGTTTGTTTGATTGGTCTGTATACTTTATTATTTATTAATTATTTTATTAATTTTATTATCTCATAATCATTATTCATTCAAGCTTGATATTGTTCACCATAAAGTGGCTGAAAATTTTAAAAGGATTTAGTTTTAATGTTATGTGGGACCTATGGTATGCCTCTTGTGATGATCCGACATGGACGGTACGATTGATTCAACTCGATAATCCATTCTGTGGCTTATTGAAAAAAAAATAAAAATCAAAAGCCAGTTGACATTTGGATAAATTGAAATAAATGGCCAATAAATGCACAAATTCTACTAATCAAAAGGTTTGCGGATTAAAATTGTTCACATCAATCCGGTGACAAAATACAATCATCCTCAATATACTTTTACCATAAAATTAGTTCCATCAATCTGGTGACAAACTCACTCTAGTCCTAAAATAGGCATTAATAATAAAATATTGATGCTTTATCGGAGGAGCCTAGACTCGCTTCCAAGAGACCATGACTCCAAAATCTGATCTCTAATAATCGATAATTTAATGATTATTATAATAAATCTCTATGGCAAACAAAAGTGCTCGCATTGGACATATGTATATTCTTCTCAATCCATCTCTCCTTTTAAAGAAACCCAAAAAAGTTATCCACATAGGCTCATCTCATCATTTATAAATCTCCACTGCTTCCTATATTTTATCAATTACATCAAATAGATGTTTAATTGGTCATTACATAATTCCACCTCTTTTACCCTTTTAATATTTGATATATAAATCAATCCACCTTTTTTTATTCTTCCTCAGCAATAATCCATCATCACCTACTCTATTCTCCTTGCCTTCACCCTCTCTGCTTCTCTAACATGGATACCAAATACAGTGAAGAAGCCCTTGACAATTTCTACAAGGATATCCAAGAGCGATCATGCTATCATCTTGGATGAAGAGGATGAAAACAAAAAAGGAAAATAGAGCTATGCCATTAATGGAAGGAAACTACTTTTTTCCCAATGCAGAGTATTATTTGATGTGAACTGGTATAGATCATTTGATATTGAGCAAGCAATGGCTAAGGTACTTTGGGAGAGAGAATTGGAAGAGGTTCGTATGACAATGGTATAACAGACTTAAAGAATGAATTAATGGCTGAGGAGAGAACGGAGTTTTATTCCCATACGCTTAATGCTAAATCGCTTTTGATGCAATGAGAGAATTATATCGATTGCTTTAATAATTATATTACAAATTATTATATATTATTTAGATTTTCTTTATCCGTGTATATTATTTGTTTATTATCAAGAAACTATTTGTTTTATATTTTAAGTTAAATAAAAGAAGATTGCATATCTTTAGTTTTCATGTATTTGGGTTGGAATAAAATAGATGCAAAGTATATTATTATATATTTTATTTTCAGTTATTTGAATCATCATATATATATATATATATATATATATATATATATATATATATATATATATATATATATATATATATATATATATATATATATATATATATATGCATGCTTTAAAATTTCCTGTTAAATATACTATATGGTATAAAATGCATATTTTCTAAAAATAAATTTTATTTTGTATCTCACTTAAGATCTCATTTGTTGAAGTTAGAAAATTCAGAAAATTAAAAATTCACAATTTGGTTTGGTGAAATTAAAATTAACATTAGCGTTATTCTCTATTAAATTATTTTGAAATTAGCTCAAATTTTATAATTTTAACTTCATTTAATCTCGTAAAATTGAACTTCACACAAGCTAATTAAATCTCATATATTAGGAATACAATTTCACAATCAGCATCACAAAACACTCCTTTTTTTCAGAAGTCCTCCATTTCTTTTCATTATTTCTCTCCATTAATAGCAATCAACTAATAATTAATGATTCGAGCAGAGTTTTTGAAAATAATAATTAGAGCTTAAGGCCTATTTGAAATATTTTTGTATTTTTTATTATTATTTTTAAATATATCTCTAATATATTATTTGTATATTTTTATTTTTATTTTCAAAATAAAATAACTTATTTTAAAATACTCAAAATAAATTTTAGTTGCTTCCATTATTTAAAAAAATGACTATTAATGCAATTAACATATTGATTATTCAATAAAAATAAAAAAATATTTTAAGATACTAAATATCATTTATTTCAAATCAAAATATACATTGAAATTTTAAACATAAATTTAAAATAGAAATAATCTCAAAAATTTTATTAACTTATGTGCCCATAAGCTGCAATGAGTTTATTCCACCATGAGTTCATTTTAAGTCCTTTTTTAAATGTGTTCATATTTTGTGTTTAGAAGATTTTTTTTTTGATCAATAAAAAATATAAAATGTGACTCTAATATTTGATCTAATATGATTGATTTTTTTTAAATATAGAGAGAATTTAGTCATAAACTTACATACAATATATATATATATATATATATATATATACATCTTGATTGAGTATAGGCATCCAATAAAGATGGTAAAGAGGATGTGTTTAATATTTTAGTGTTATATGAAAATCTAAAGTACATACAAGTTAAGAGAAGAGTTGTAAAACTAATAATTTTATGTGAAAAACTCAAAAGAAGCGTCATAGCTAAGAGATGGAGGTTGAGCAATTGTAGTTGAGCACTATGATCAAGTGAAGGTCAGACAACTATAATTGCTATTATAGTCAAATGATGATGATTGGGAAACCATGATTGGGAGACTGTAGTTAAGCAAACATTTTGAGTGAGAATTTAGAGATGAGATGATGGGTATGGGTTGCCAACTTGTTCAAGACTTCATACTTCTACCATTCAACCTATTAGAACCATTTGCTAAAAACTAAAGGGCTTTATGCTATAACTTTTAAGAGTCTAATTAATAGTCATGAGTTGTCTTCTTTCAAGCATCTAAAGTAAATAGATGTGGGTTCTCAAGACACATCCCATTATGATGAAATGTAGATTCACTTTGGATAAAAAGGTTTACAAGCACAAAAGTAACTGATGGTAATTTAAAGATTTTTTGTGTGGCAATGGTTCATGAAGACTTTGTATTGTAATTATGTGTTTTCTCAAGGGAGCGTTGAGATAAGTTTGAGTTAAAATTGTTACATCAATGAGACAACTTTGATATATGATTGATTAAGATATACTTCATTAAGTGATGGTTTTATATAAACAAACCAATTTTAGGGTTGGTAGAATTGGTTTGTGAGCTTAATAATTTTCTACTATTCAATTGATTTGTATTTTTATTAACTTTAAGCTGATTTAGCTGAGTGGATTTATTTTCTATGAGTCAATTTGTTAGAGTTTATTTTGAAAACTAGAATTCATATTTTGGAGGAAGACATGTTGCTTATGGAAGCAAAGATTTACATCATAGGTGATGTAGAATGAACCAAAATTAGCATTTGTTGAAAAGATAATATGCCATGCTTTAATGTAAAGAAATTTTTTTATTCACACATAAAAAATTAGTAATTAATTCACACAAAAATATTATAATTGTATTTATTAATGTGGTCTTTATATCTAGAATTATACATTTATTTTATTATTTGTTTCTACAATGTTATAAAACCAAACAAAAGTTTGGTTTTTAGTAAAAAGAATTGAGGCAGCCATGTAGATTTATAAAGATGCTTTAGTTCGAGTTAGGGGAATGATCAATTAGTGTTTTACATCATCTTCTTCTATAACTATCTTCCATTCTTATTATCTTGCAAAACAAAAAATTAATATTCCGTGAAAATTAGAGTTTTTATGTTCAATGATGCTCAATCTCTTAAAATTTTGCAATTTTAAAATTATTATTTCTTATTTTGATATGGCTCACTTTCAAACTTGGGTCAGTGAGCTTATCAATTGGGCTAGAGAAAATATTCTAATTTGAGTTTGGGCACATCTATGATATATCTACCTTCCATTGGCCTCGCAGATGCAGATGTGATATTTGTGCTTAATAATGTCTCCACAATATGATTAACATATGAATATTATGTCAGTATCTAACAAATCATTTATCCCATTTTGAAGCTTTTACATGATAATGCTTGAATGTAGCTTATTATATTACTTATGTATTAATATTAAGTCAATACTTAACACCACAAAAGCAAATCTCACTTTTATTTATTTATTTTGATAGATGGCTACTTAGATATCTTGCACAAATTCACCCTCTAAAACATATTTCATACGATGAAGTTAAAAAAAAAGGAGAATCATTACAGCTATTGGCTGTTTGGATCATGATTTGAGTAACGAGTGTAATATCAAACCTAATTGAACTTGAGATTGGATCGATCAAACTAGTATAAGACTGTGTTGAAATAGTTCTTTTTATGTTTGTTATTTTTGAATTAATGTATGTGTTGTTAGAACTATAAGAAAATAAATTAGCAATTAAGAAATAAATTTAGCACAACTAAGAAAATAAAAAATAAAAGTACTTAGATTGAAATAGTGAGGGAGTAATGATACTATCCTGATTGATCGATTACAAATTTGTGGTTCTCTTTTACTCAGATATAACACATTTGCCTTGATCATGCAAATGAATCGACAAAAATTTCTTAATCTCTTATCACCCAAAATGAAATGAAGAGAATGATAGAAAATATATGAATAGAAAGGAAGAGATAATATTCATATTTTCATGTCATTCAAACTCACATTATCATCTATTTATAGGTGAAAGATGAGAGCCAAATATAAAATCACATAATTATGATTTATAGCCATTACTTTATTATTTAAAGTTATAAATTAATTTATTGTATTCATTTAATTTATGTTCCAAGTTATATAATATTTTATTATAATAACATTTTAATAATAAGAATAATGTTATATAGTGTAACGTTATTATAATGTTATAATATTATTTTTCCATATTTTTTATAAATTTCCTCTGATAAAAAAAATATTTATAAATAAACTTGAGGTGAATAAAATAAGAGGTCAATAATCAAATTTTCATTTTGTACAACTTTAACATGCATTCGATGAAAGTACTTTCTATTTGAACTTTTACTTAGTAAAACCAAAATCTAATAATAATAAATACCATAGAACCAATGTTTTGAACTAAGTATATAAATTATTATATCATTTGGTATACACATGATATGAGACATGTTATAAGTTCTACTTAAAAAGCTTTAAAGACCATGTGCTTTCATCTCAATTTATAAGTATTTTATGATCTTAATAAGATCTCATTTCATAAAATAAATTATTTATATTGAGATAAGATATCAATTATAATACATCACAAAATTTTTTTTTTTCTTTTTCATTATTAAGAGCTATAGTATTTATTTTTTTCATTACAATTTAACATAAATATATATCAGATGATATTTATAATATTTAAATTATGCTTTCATATTCAATGAGCTTCATTATTATCACAATGAATCTTTTATCATGGTGTTGATAAGAAATTTCCACTATTATGACTATTTTAAATCCCTTCTAATGATCTCAATATAAAGCCTAAAGCCCTTTAAATGGATCTAGATTTTTCTCAAAATAATGGTAAGTGACAATAATTTTTATAATTCATAAAAGAATCATGTCTTATTCTCATATGATATTTTTTATCATTGATTTTGCATTTTTTTTCTATTGAATTATCACAATTTATTAAATAACAAGTATAGTTTTTTTTCAATACAAGGTAAATAAATTAATAAACTTTAAATGGCTTCAAATAACTATATCAAGTGCTATAAATTCTATTTTCATAATATATCTAAAGATTAATGTTTGTTAGTAGATGATATATTGCACACCATAAAATGTGAAGACAACCACTAAGGGCTTTTATTTTACTAGGTTAATCAAATTTACATCACAATATTCTTCTAAGACCAAAAACCATTATAATGAATGTAATAGTTTATTGTACCTTTAAATATTTAAAAATTCTTTCTAGTGCTTTCCAATCAATTTCACTAAGGTTACTAGTTCTACTTAATTTTCTTATAGCATAAGCAATATCATGTCAAATAATTAATGTATAAGACAACCAATTATTTGAGAATATTTTAAATGTGATATATTATCACTTAAATTATTTATAAGATATGCTAGAATTATATATATGCCTAAGACTACATCAATTAAATTTTTAAAAGAAGTTTTTGAATATAATGTGATTGAGTAATATAAATGTTATTTGCATTTCATAAATCTTTATATCATTATTGCATTAGCTTCACAAATCATACCAAATTGACTTGATAAAACTCTTTAATATTATTTATAATATTTAAATTTGCCACCAAAATATCATCAACATAAAGATATAAAATAACATAATGATCAACAACTTAATATAAATATATTTATAAATAATAAAAAAATCTATATCAATATTACTTTATCAAACTTTTCATTATCAACAAGCTTGAATCCATAAAAAAAATTACAATTTAAAACTTTATTTTCTTGACCTTTACTATAAAACCTTTAAAGTTGATCATAAATTTCTTCATCTAAATCACCATTTAAAAATACAAGAATCCATTTGATGTATAACTAGATTATAGAGAGATAAAGAAAGAGAGAAATAAATTATAGAAAAAAGAGAGAATAAATATCGAAATAGTCAACCCACTCTTTTGTGCATTATCCACCGATCTTGCATATTTATCCATAACACCGATTTTAATTTTTTTTAATATCCATTTACATCCAATAGATAATGTGAGGTAAATCACAAAGTATCTAAGTCTTATTTGATATGATAGAATATATTTCATAATTAATAGCTTCTTTCTAATTTTCTAAAATAAATATTTTAGTTAAAAGATAATAAAAATGATCACTTAAAATTTTCTCTTTCTAATTCTTTTACTCTCGATATTTTATCATTTTTAATAGCAAAATAGTATCATCATTATTTATTATAGAATTTTCTATTTAAGATTTTTTTATTAATAGATTTTGTAATCTTATTTTCATGGAAATATATCTTCAAAATATATTTCAATAGATTCCATAATTGTATACATAGAAATATCACTAATATCGAATTAATGATAAGAAATCTTAGTAGTATTAAGAGAATATCCAATGAATACACCATATACAATTTTAGATCCTAATTTTCTTTTTATATTCAAATAAATATTTTAGCTAAACAACCCAACTTTTAAATACTTGAAATTGGGTTTTCATTTTTTTAGAATTCTTATAATGTTTTATATGAATCTTTATAGAATCTCATTTAAAATAAAATTTTGCTTGATCACTTTGGAGTGATGATTCAATCTTCCATCATGTGCGAATCTTCCGCAATTAAGAACTCTTAGTCATGCACTTGGGCTAAGTGACTTAACCTAATCGAGACTTTAGAAGGGTTTTCCATGGATTAGCTGGCTTTAAGACTAAGGATACCTACCCACCTTATAGTTAAAACTTGTAATTATTAAGTCTAAATTAAATTAAATTAAAAAGATTAAAAATTGAATCAAACCAAAAGTACTTAATATATAAACACAAATGAACTCAAAAAATAAATTTAAATGAGATTCAAAGTGATAAATAAGTCATTTGACCTAGATTGAATGTGGGATTAAGTCAAAAGTCAACAAACCAAAATTGTCCAAATTAAATCAATTCAAAAGATCAAAATCATCAAATGAATATGTTTTAAATATAAAACAAAATAAATTAAATCAAATGAGATATCAAATGAGTTAATTGGATCCTTAACCCATTAAGCTCAATTTGGATTAAAATTGATTCAAATCAAAATTAACAAAATGTCAAATAAATTACCAATCTAAATCATCATAACCACTTAATCAAACATGATTAGAACTTAAACACATCTTGGTTGAGAACAAAAACATTTAACTCATTTGAACTCAAAATGGGTCAAATCCAAATCAAGCCAATTTAACTATTAAACAAAATTAATCAATTAAAACTATGATAAATGATTAATTAAATATAATTAAAGTAAATCAATGCCAATGAGTCAAATCATTTTAACCCAACTTCATTTGTCAACATAAGTTGAAATATTATAACCCCAAATTCAATAAAACACTTAAAGCAACATGTAAAAAAAGTTAAAATCAAATCTCTATGGCTTGAAGAAACCAAGAGAGAGAGAGAGAGAGAGAGATAGAGAGAGAGAGAAAGAGAGAAAGAGAGATAGAGTAAGAGAGAGAAAGAGAGGGAAAAACACAATCTTGCAAAATCTCATTCAATCCTACACCTTTCATTAAACTAAAATGAACCACAAACAACAAAGAAAGACTTGGGAGCTGATGGTCACAATCATTATCATAACCATATTCATCATCAAATGGTGATTTTCACCAATTAAGCACCATAGGAACAGTTCTATAGATTTGAATTATGCCATTATTCACTTCCAAGATTAAGCAATGTAAATCATTTCACTTCTTTAGAGCTAAAACACCAAAATGCATATTTTCATGAGATGATGACTATTGATGAATTAAATCAAAGGGAAGACAAGAGGTTGCATTCATTCAAAGTTTTTTACATCAAGTGTATAAATCAAAAAACCATAAATGAAGTAATATCAAACTTTAAATGTGTGTAGGATCTCTTATGAAGATTCTATATTTTAAGAAATAATTTAGAAATCACTTTATACAATCCTAATGCAAAATAGAAGTTTTCCAGCTAGAATTGGCATGAAATTGATCACAATCGGATCCCATTCAGTCAATTTTTATGGTTTTCACTAGTTTTCACAATTTTCATTCGCCGGTAATCGCTCAAATGCCCCTTTATCGACCGAGTGTAAAGCAAGAGCCATCCAATCTCGATGTAAAATGATGGCTATGATTTAGTGCCAGATCCTTTGATTTAAGCCCTCAAATCAGCACATTTGATTTGGACTGTCCGATCAAAATTGTGCCATCCCGCATGGTTTCCCGCTCATTTTCCATGCGGAATGGCTCCGTCCAATCACCGCACACCACTTGGCATCGCATGCCATGCTAGACGCGGCCCAATCCACCACTACCCGTGGAAGCGCGTGGTGCTGACTGAATTAAGCAATAAATTAAGAATTTTCTAATTTTAAAAAATAATTAAATCACCTAGAACTTCAAAAATTTATAAAAAATAAAATAAAATACTTAACAAAAAATTTCCAATAAGGGTTCGTTAGATTCGTATTTCAGAGAGGAATCCAACAAACTCAAAATCCTCAAATTTCACTAAATATTATTAGCTTAATTTGAGTTTTAGTGAAAATAAAAATTTATTAATTACTCTAAAAATTAGGGTTTAATTGTAAAAATAATTAAATTAATTACTTTTTAATTGATTGTGGGATTAATCTCAAATTTTTTGAGATTGTCTAAGGGGATGACCTCTGCCTCCCCTAATTTTCTTAGGATTTATTGATTGCTTAATTAAGAAAATTAATTAATTAACCTTAATTACTCTCATAATACAATTAATGATTAATTAATCATGTGAACATTAATGAATCAAGTAATTAATTAATTAATCATTTGAGCAACAATGAATGAGCCTATGTGATAAGATTGAGACCTCCTTCTTAATCTAAACCTCCTGCAAAAATGGGAAGAATGGAAATGCAAATTCCACTCTTCCTGTGCAAATTCATCCCACCTCTTATGGATGGCTGCCTTTAAGTGAAGGCCAACCAAGCAAGCAAAAGGTAAGGACAAGTTGGCTTCTCCCAAGGGAAGGAAGAAGAGAAGAAGAAGAAAAAAAAAGAGAAAAAGAGGATCAACCAAGAGGAAAATCAAGCAAGGAGCCTTCCTCCCTCTCATGTGAACATCCCAACATATTCATAAGGCCAAGTGGAGTTAATCCTACCCCTTGGCTAGCCTTGAAGTCATAGGTGGCTGGAGTTCGGTGACCAAAATCATTCAATATAAGATTTTTTGCCACCTATGGAAAGTGGAGAAGGGAAGCCTATTCCCTCCCCATTTTCATTCCAAAAGCTTCACCAAGGAAAGAGATAAAGTTTTTGACCATTCCTTGACCTTCGCGACACCGACACGCTGGTGAACAGATGAAGGTCGAATGCCCTCCAATGGTGAAATCTAATGGAATGGATTTCACCCCAAATTGAAGTTACCAACACGTTATAGGGGTTGAATCGAGCTCGAACAAAACTCTACCCATCCCCTTGCCATCGGGAAGCTAGAGAATTACAAACGCCACCTCAGACCGAACCCATGTTGGTTTAGGATTTAGAGGGATGCAGCTCGTTTCCTTTGGTGCACAAGCTTCTTGCATCATTCTGAAGCTAATGGAATGGATTTCATCACTGAAGATTGCCTAATTGGAGGTTCTCCATTAACGTACTCGCATTTTTCCATTAAACTTTTGGTTTTCATCATTTTTGAAGGAAACTTGATCCTAAGTGTGATCAAGCCGATTAGATTGGAAAGATTTCCATCCACGATTGTTTTGCAATTGAAATCATGTGGTTTTATTGCTTAGATTGCCAAAAATCAAGCAAAAACATGGATGGCTCTTGATTTATGCAGTTGGGTAAGAGACACAATCTCTGTCATCTGTTCCTTCTGAAAGGAACCGACGGCTCAGACCTAGGCGGACCGCTCAATTTATATCCCTTAGGACTCGCAGATTGATTGGATCGGACGATCCTACACTAAACCGCTTCCCACCATAATTTTAATGGATCCACGGATCCCGTGATGGACCAACCAAAGATGCAAAATGTGACACGCTTGTTACATCGATTATGAATTCATCTTGATGAGAGGAATCTACAAAAGTTAAAATCCCCAAACTATTTCGGGTATTGTAGCCTTAATTTGGGTTTAATTAAAAATCATTAAATAAATTACTTTCAAACCACAATTCCAATTGATTTGAAACTTTGGAGAAATGAAATTAGGTTTAATACACACATTTTGCAAATTTTTCATAATTTATTTCACTATATTTTATATGTAATGAAAATTTAAACCCTAAACCTCAATTTTAATTAAATAAATTAATTTAAAATGAAATAATTAATAAAAATGAATGAGAAAACTTTGAATTAACCTAATGAACCCTAATGAACATTAAAACCTTAAAGGAACTGTTAAATTTAATAAATCACAATTTGACTTAATTAAAAATTAATTGAATTAATTAATTCAAATAATTAACTAGAATTTAATTAAATCATAATAAATCAACCAAATATTCAAAATTATGAATAAACCCTCATTGCAAAACATATTTCAGAGAGGAATCAATGAAAAATAAAACCTCTAAATAAATTTTATTAAATTAAGTAAAATTAAAGTTTTAATTAAGTAATTATAACTTTAATTACACCCTAATTATGAATCTAATCAAGATAAAACTTTGGAAACATGAAATTGGCATGTAACCCCACTTGCTAGAAATGTTTGAAACCCAATTGATCTTTTGATTGGGAGTTGTTGAATTTCCAAATTCCTAGATCACTATTAAATCCATAATAAATTAGAAAATCCATTAATTCATTAAATCATGAAATAAATTAAACTAATCTTAATCAAACATCAAAAATTCTTAAGGTAATTCTCCAAATAGCCTAAGTCAAAGGATTAATCAATTTCAAACTTAAGGACTAATGAAATTAAACTTTAAATTAATGAAATAATTAATGAAATCAAATATTAAAACTTAAATCACCAACTCTTAATGAATCCTTACATCTCCAATGAATCAAATCAAATGAATGCAAAACTTAACCTAAGTACTTTAGGTTAACCTAAACTAAATCAAATGAAATCAACATGACTTAATCCAAAAGATTAATGTAACCAAATGAACTAATTCAAACATAACCAAATAAATTAAAATTAAATCAAATAATCCAATTCAAATAATATAAAATGAAATAATTCAAATAAAACTAAATTAAAAACTAAGCCAAGAATAAAAATCAAATTAAATTTCCAAAGAAAAGAAATGAAATATCAATTCAAATCCAAATTCAAACAAACTAAATGAAATCAAAAGGATTAATTAAGATACTGGATCTTGTTAGACCTTTAGAATGAATCTTCATCTTAGGATGATGATTTCATTCTATTAGAATTAGGATGTTGAATAGGGTGAGTTCCATCCAAAAATGGAATCCATTCTACTCTTCGATTGAAAATCTTAATATCACTTTACCAAATAAAGCAAAATAAAAAATGAAACTAAATCACTAAATCATTTGAATTGAAACCACCTAAAGGTAAAATTCAAATAAACTCAAATCCAAAATTGAAACTTGAACTAAAAGAGGCTTAGTAAAGACCTACCACACAAGCTTATCTTCTACACACACACGCTAGATCATTTAGGTCACAGACTTTAGATTTAGGTTAGATCTATGTTATTCTTTATAGTTCTCTATAATATGTTGTGATGTGATGTGCTTCACATATCTGTGTGGTGTATTGCTTCAGATTAAAATCCTAGATTGAAATCCTAGGCTTGTTTCCCATTAGATTGGATGGTTGGACGTTCTTTCTAGAATTAACTCTATTTTCTACATGGAATTATGTTAAAGAGATTGCTATCATAAATAAATAAATAAAAATTATAAAATTATTATTTGCTTGTAGGTGCTGAAAAATCCCTTAAGATAGTCCAAAAGTGGGCTTAGCAACCAACTAATGTTAAGCTCATATGTTTGTAAAATGTAGCTATTGTGTACTATTTGTATTTCTTAACATATGTTTTGGTTTTAGATTTCTTTTGAATTTTAAAATGTAAATTTGAGCTTAGAATTAGGTTAGGATCTATGGGGTATAGGATTAGCAAGACCTAACCCTACCAGATATGGTGCATTGGTCCCCATGGAGACCATGGTTATCCCTCAAGAAAGAGATGATCTGGAAAGAAGACCGATCTAGACTTGTGGTTCTAGGTCATGTTAAGGGAGCTCACCGCCTTTTTTTTTAGGTGTACACAGCCCACCACATTGACCTATTTTTATAAATTTAAATTGGCTTGATTTATTTTGGGTGCACAATAGAATCAACATAGTTTTATAGGTTTCTTTTTATATTGTGTTTTCTTGTGAATGAAAGCTCATGACATAGGCTCATAGGAAAACTAAATTTTCTATCCAACTTAAATCTAAACAACTAAAACAAAAATATATACAACTTGAAACTTCATATAATTAAAGCCTTAGGCACAACATAAAATTAATTAGAAACCATCAGGTCTGAAATCATGAAATTATATAGTTTTCATTCTTTAAATTGGGTAACTTCACCCATTGCACATAAGAAGCATTTGTCTTGTGAGGATGACCACCATCTTAGGGAAGCTTGCCATCTATTAATGATTTGGCCTATAACCATTTCTAATTGAATGACATCAGGCTTAAATTCATACCCATAGACTAAAATAAATCTTGAGTAAAAATTTATAAAATCATAAAAATATGTGTTAGTTAAATGCATCTTCATACCCTACATGATTCTGATATTAGAGGGAGTCTAAGTTCATAGATTCTTTTCTAAATCTTTAATTAACTCTAAATAATAATTAAGGATTAATTAGGGTTTAATTATTAACATAATTAAATTAATTACTTTTTAATTAACTGTAAGATTAAACTTAAACTTTTAGATTGTCTAAGGGATGCCTCCCTACTTTTCTAAGGATTTATTGCTTGCTTAATTAAGAAAATTAATTAATTAACCTTAATTACTCATAATTAATTAATGATTAATTAATCATGTGAACATTAATGAATCAAGTAATTAAGTAATTAATCATTTGAGCAAAGGAATGAGCGTATGAGATAAGATTAGACCTTCTTCTTAATCTATTCCTTCAATTTAATTTAATTAATCAATTATGGCTTAATTAATTAATTGAATTACTTAATCAATGAAACTAAGATCTAAATCATTCTAGAACTTAATGACTTAAGTCTTGGGTAGACTCTTAGGTGTTCAACTTAAGAGAATTGAAAATTTTAACTAGCCTACATGTGAGGGAGGGTTATAAGAGTACTTAATTAAAAGTACTTTAGCTCAACTAACCAATAATTGTGAGCTAATTGCATTACATCCTTTTAATTTCATAGGATCATTATCAATTTTTTTCCAAAGCTTGTGCATATCATGTTGGCTCATAATCACTTGGATAATCATGCCAAAGTGGTATAGGAAAGGGGTAATTAATGGACTTAACTCATATTACAACTTAATTAACCTATAAAATCAACCTAATTACCTTTTTCATTAAACTAAATTGAACCACAAACATGGGAATGGATTCAGATCAGCAAACTTTCCTTCATTTCATTAAATCAAGTCAAAACATAAAAGGAAAGATGGTATTACCAAGCTTTGATTTCTTTAAATGCTTTTATTTGATATAATTGTCCTTAGGAATTACTTTGATTGAATGAGATTATATGTTTATATTTAGTATCTCCTTTCTAATCATGTTAAATATTGCATGTCATTTGAATCATTCATTCATTCCTTTCAAAAATAAATCAAATAAAATTTTCTTTATGTTAAACTTGCATGTGTTGAATTAAATTTATAATATGTGTGTCTATTATCACTATTAAATAAAATTTATTTTTAAAAGTGTATAAATCAAATATAATATTTGAGTGATAATAGTTATAAATATCTATAAGCTTGCATGTGATATAGCTTAGAACATGTGATATGGAGTTCTTTTTCTTTAGTCTACATGGATTTACATAAATTTTGAATGTTAATAAATGTATAGTCCATTTGAAAAGGACACAACACTTGTTTGTATTCATTCCTATATATTTCTATGTTTAGATTTAGATATAACTTTAGCTCACATGTATAAATAATTCGATTAAAAAAATATAACTTTCGCATACTTTTTCATTCTTGTAATCATTTGTACATTTATGTGTATTTAAGAATAGAGAGTATTTCTAGTCTGGACATTCCGGGGATGCAAGACTTTAAGTAGCCCCAAGGAGGTCTTTACCTCACTCTCCTGGTTTAATAATGGTGAAGTATCCACTTAAAACTTGTATACACTTATATGTGCATTTAGCTAATGAATGAAGATCTCCTTTCAATTGAAAGAAATATAATTTTTTTCTTAATTTTCCATTTTTGTAGTCATTTGTGCATCCATGTGTATTTAAGAACAGTGGGTATATCTACTCTGAACATTCTGGGGATGTGAGTATTGATCTCATTTTTGGATGAGGTTTATATCAATCTGAAATTAGTAATAATGATGTTCTAATTCCAAATAAGAACGTCCTAATTCAGTTCTTATGACACTATACCTAGTGCCTAAATAATCCCTTGGTTTGTTCTAACCTAGTTGACTTAGAGACCCACAGCCAAAGTCAACTCATCAAAAATTTGAACCTAATTAAAATTCAATTCAAAATTGAATATGAATCAAAACTCAATCAATCATCAATTCAAGATGATTTAATTCAAAATTAAAGAGGTTTAATTCAAAATCCAACACTTTGAATTCAACTACTTGGTTTCGATTTCCTAATCCAAGTCAAATGGATTCAAACCCAATCTCAAATCAATTTGAGATTAATTTGGGCATGTCATACATCAATTCAAACTAGGATGATGACGCCATAAATCATATAATAATAAAAGAAAAAAAATGGAATTTCAATATCCAAAAGAAAATGGGAAGAAGGGAAATGCAAATTCCACTCATCCCATGCAAAGTCATCCCACCTCTTATGGATGGTGCCTTCAAGTGAAGGCCAACCAAGCAAGCAAAAGTGAAGGACAAGTTGGCTCCCAAGAGAAGGAAGAAGAAGAAGAAAAAAAAGAGAAAAGAGAGGATAGAAAAAGGAAAATCAAGAAAAGAGCCTTCCTCCTCTCATGTGAACATCCCAAAGATGTTCACAAGGCCAAGTGGAGTTGATCTTACCCTGCTGGCTCAAGTCGCGGTGGCTGGAGTTCGCCACCAAAATCCTTCAATATAGAATTGACCACCTTTGCAAAGTGGGAAGGGAAGCCTTTTCCATCCCCATTTTCATTCCAAAAGCTTCACTAATGCAAGGGATGAGGTTCTGACCATTCTCACCTTCTCAAAGATCCTTAATAAAGGGACTAAGGTCGAACTCTCCATTGGTGAAATCTAATAGAATGGATTTCACCCCAAATTGAAGTTACCATACATTTTAGGGATGAATTGATCTGGACGAAACTCCACCCATCCCGTCAGCCGAGAAGCCGAGAATGACCAATGCCACTAATGAACCCATGTTGGTTTAGGGAGCAATTCTAAGGAGACAATTCTTCCTTTGGCACAAGCTTCTTACATCTTTTGAAGCTAATGGAATGGATTTCATTGAGATTTTCAAATTGGAGGATCTCCATTAACGCATCTATTTTTTTTATTAAGTTTTCAATTTTATCATTTTGAAGGAAACTTGATCCCAAGTGTGATCAAGCCGCAGATTTTTTAGGATTTCCTTCCACATCATTTTGCAATTGAAATAATTTTATTTTGTTGCTTGGATTGCCAAGAATCAAGAAAAAACTATGGACTACTCTTGGTTTATGCAGTCCAAGTAAGAGACACAATCTCCACCATTCGTTCCTTCTGAAAGGAACCAATGACTCAAATCTAGGCGGACCGATTCAATTTAAATGCCTTAGGACTCACAGATTGATTGAATCAGATGGTCTTGGACTAAACCACCTCCCGCCATTTTAAAGCAGATCCATGTCGTGATGATTAGTTTAAAGAGTAAATTATTTCTTAATTTAAAAATTTCTAAAATTACTCAAAATTCTAAAATCATAGAAAATAAATTTAAATAAAAAATTTCAAATGAAGGTTCTATGGATTCACCTTGATGAGAGGAATCTAGAAAAATTAAACCCCAAATTAATTTGAGTAATGTAGCTTTACTTTGTGTTTAATTCAAAACCATTAAACCCTAATTATTTTAAACCACAAATCCAATTGATTTGAAACTTTGGGAAAAGTAAATTAGGTTAATACACACATTTTGTAAATTTTTCATAATTAATTTCACTATATTTATGGGAAATAAAAATTTAAACCCTAAACCTCAATTTCAATTAAATAAATTAATTTAAAATAAAATAAATAATAAAAATGAATCAGAAAACTTTAAATTAACATAATGAACCTATGCTGAATAAATTCCAATTGGGGAGTCCTTTCAAATCGGAGAAAAGAAAGAAGAGACCTTATAGAAATTTATATGGTAAGATGCCATGCATATCCAGATATTATTCAGTGATCGACATCATCAAGTGGGTACTATCTCAAAAATAGAAGTCACTACCCTTTAATGGAACCAATCACCTTAATAAGGACTCTAAGAATGATGGGTATGCATATGTACTAGAGATTCTTCCCCTACTTTACACAAAAAAGTAAAGGTGGTTTATTTTAAATCATCAAATAATTTATATAGCTAATCATAAAAGAATAAATGGTAGTGCACCGCACAAACCCAAAAAATATCAAATTGGTAGCCGAGATCTACCCTTATACAACGGATTACAAATGAATTGAATTATAATTTAAGAAAATAATTCATTATTATGGGGTCTTCAAGCTTTATTCTTCTTCTTCTTTCTTCTTTCTTTCTTTCTTTTCTTCTTTCTTCTTTTGGATCTTCCTTTAGATGGTTGAATGGTAGATGCTAAAGCTTCACATGGTCCATAAGGTAGGAACTTATGACCAATATTCATCCTAATCCTCCATAACAAATCATTCTAACATCCTAAATATACAAACTTTTACATGAAAAGGAAAAGAAAAATCTAGCTAACACTTGCGAAATAAGGGTTAGTTAAATCACACCACACAAATCCCAAGAATTTATATTAGACTTATCACCCCACACATGAGTGACTGTGCCCTGGCTTATGGATTATGCTAAGGGGTATAAGCACCTGCAAGTAAGAAGTATTTATATTTTTATTTATGATAGCACCCCTTTAGCGTAATCCCCTACATAAAAGAATAGTTAGACTAAGCACATCCTACCATTCATTATATGAACATACACCCTAACATCCAGTCTAAAGCATTCATCACAAAACAAAATAGACATCAAACCATGCACCGACCTAACCTAAAGCTAGAAGTGGTGACTTAGGCTAATGTGTGTGCTTTGAAGGTTTGTGTGGTATGCTTAACTTAAGACTTTAAGTTTGAATTTTCTAAGTGTGAAAGACATGTTCAACTTTGAGGAGGGTTTATTTAAGTTGTTTAAGTGTTTTGGGTTATTTTTATTTCATGTTTTAATTTGGCTTAAGTGAAATCTATAATTAATTACTAAGTTATGAAGAGAGGCAAAAAGAAGAGAACTTCTCTTTCCTTCCCTAATCCTTAAGTAATTTCTAAGGCAAGTTCACATTTTAATTTTATTTAGGTGAATTTTATGATTACATCTTTTAATCAATCCTAACTTTAGATAAACCCTAAATAAACCTATTAAAAAAGAAAGGCATTTTAAGATTAAATAAAATGAATCAAAATTCACACAACACACATTACTTCAATTTATCCGAACACATATAACATGCATATAGATGGACCCTAAGCTTATCTATACATAAAAATGAGAATAATTAACACACTTTTTGATGCATACTAAGTAAGCCATGTAAGAAATTTATAAGATTTAGATGCATGATTTTCCTTAAGTAGAAAAGGTTTTCCTTATCAAAATTTCACATACATGCATGAAAGTAAGAAAGACATAAGTCAGTACCATGCTATTGTTAACCAGAGGTGTAAGGTACAAGACCTACTTAGGGCTACTTAAAGCCTCACAATCTCAGGGTTGTCCAGACTAATATATCACTTTCCTTAAGTACTTATAAGCATATAAAAGAAATGAAATGAAGAAGGAATATGCAAAAGTTGTTTAATAGTTTCATTTTTGTTTATGCAATTTATTCATGTAAGTATAAGCAATCCTTCTTAGATTATGGCATAGGGATGAATAGGGTATAGTTATGTAAGTGTTGGGTTCTTTTCAAATGAACCCTACATCTTACACTTATTCAAAACTATGCTAACATAAGAAAGGAAGGAAAGGCTACACTAAACATGACTTTATAATTCATCACATGCAAGCTAATAATTAAGATATAAATAACACACTTTCATATTTGATGTTTTATATATAGGTTTTAAAAATACTTTAGATTTAGTAGTAATAATGGCCACTCATATTTTACTTTAGCCAACACATGCACATTTGACATAAAGTAAATAATTTCATTTTAAAACTTTGAAAATAGGAAATTATGGATGCATGAATCACATGGAATACAACTTAACATGTTGAGAATGATCTAAAGCAATGTAATCATGTAAACAAACTCACTTTAGTTAAATCCTAAATACATTCTTAAATAATAAGAAAATTTAGAATAAACTAAAGTGAATTTCAAAAATGATTTTTGTTTAGTTTGATGTTTGATTTAATTTTGAAAAGTTGAGATATGTTTGCTATTCCTAACCTATTCCCACATATGTTTTGTATTTATGTTTAATTTTTAGATAATTAAATCTTTTTTTAAGCATTGATTAGGTTAAGGTATGCATTAAGTGGCTTAATTAACCCTTACCTACAACACCTTAGAAAAAGTAGCTATGTAATTATGAGCCAATGAGATGACATAAAACCCATAAGGTATTTAAATTTGTAATGCACCTAATAATGGAAAGGCCTAATGCAATTTGGCCCATAATTAAAAGTTAATTAAGCTGAGGGGTTTAGTTTAAGTATTTTTAAAACTCCCCTTCATACTTATGAATGGGGTTTTAATTTCCTTAATTAGACTTAGGCTATTGAACACCTAAGAATCTACCCAAGGTAGAATAAATAAGTTCTAAAATTTTTATAATTTTTAAAAATTATCTATAGGGATAATTAATGAATTAACTCATAATTAAGAGGGGATTAAGAAAATAAAAAGAGGATTTAGGGAATAGCTTAGGGGAAATGCCCCAAAATTATTCCATAAATCCCCTACTCACTAGAAATAACCATAATCAAACTTAATCAAAGGGTAAATCCACTAATCACACCTTAATTACCCTTAATTACATGAAAGAGGATAATTAGGTAATCAGCTAGTAGTTTTCCCCAATTAAGGCCTCAATAAATCTTAAGAAAATTATGGGTGGCAGAGGTTATCCCTTAAAATAAATTCTAGATATTTGAGATCAATTGGTGACTTTATTAGGGAATAATTAACTAATTAACATTCCCAAAGAAACCCAAATTTAGAGAAAAGGGGAATCCAAAATATATTAAAAATAATTTTAAATATTCTAGATAAAATTATCTATCAAAGGCATTTTTTCTTCTATTTTTTGATTTTCTATGAGGAGTTATGAATTTTAGAAGCTATAGAGATTAATTAAAAATTAATTAGTTAAATAATAATCACTTAGTACCCACCACTGCATGCATGGAAATGGCGGGCCGACTATACATGCACGCGGAGCCCCTTACTTAAGTTGTCAAGTCGTGGAACGATCATGCACTTTATTCTAGCCATCCATCAAAGATGGACGCCCGAGGATACACCGCTGGTTTATAAAATGGATAACGGATATATAAACATGTGTAATAATCTCAGCCATCCATCTATAATGTGCGGATGGATGGCTAAGATGGGTTGAGTTCTTCCCTGAGGATGAATGTGAACCATTCATGATTCAAGGGGAGATTCAAGCCTGATCTTTCATAGATTCATTCAAGACTCAACCCACAACATTTAAAGGACCAGAGCGTCCAATCCAATGGTGGATTTCACATGCAATGGAAATTTCTTTCACAAAGGAGCAACACCTCTTAGCCTAAGTGATCAAAAAATCTCTAACCTCGCTAGAGGTGATCACCAATGCTCGAGATCTATGGGGTAGCTTCGTTTAGTGGAGACGATGCCTTATTGAAGTTCCTAGCTCTTGAGGTTGAGTGGATGAATGGGTGGACCAACTCCTCTTCACTCCCTTTGTGGCTTTGATTAAATTGATCTCTCCTTTGCCTCTAGAACTTCAGAGAAAACTTGGGTAGGCTCGACTTAGCTCCTAGATCAAGTGTGCAAGAGGAATTGAAAGGAGATTGAGTGTAGAGGAAGTTCAGAATTCAATGGAACTCCCCTATTTTGTACTGTGTTAAATAGAATAATGGGAAATCTAAATCCTCTCTAGGGACCTTAGGAAAGCTCTGAGGTGGTTTCCAAGGCTTCATAGGTTCTAATCGAGCGTGAATCAATTCAATTTTTAGTGGATTAGGGAGAGTATATCTCCCCCTATGGAAATCGGACGGTCTGCAATAAGCCTGTCATTTTGATCCAATTAACAAAATGGGTTGGGTTATTTGAGTTGTTAAAGCAATGCACATGGTTGGTTTGGCTAGAGGAGTGGAATGCTAACTCCCATGTGCATCCAATTGAGCTTTGGGGGTTGGGGGGAGTTTGAAAATTAGATTTCATGCTATGGGTGCCATCAACAAAAGCATAGGAAAGAGCTCTCTGTTTCACCTGATGGGCTTGAGATTTCTCTTGAGGTAGTTTGCCGGTGTTCAAGTAATCTATGAACGGTTGCTCAATCTAGCTCCTTGTCTATTTTGGCAATGACAACCTTCCCTTCAAGAGAACGTGTCTTGATGAGTTTAGAATCAATAAGGGATAAGACTTGTCTATTTCAGACCTTTATTGAAATGAACTTATCTTTCAGACATGCCAACTCTTTGGCAAGTTTCTCCAAGGCACCTGCTATTGTATTCTCTGCTCGGGGAACCTTGTAGATAGTGACTTTGAGAATCTAGGCCAACAGCTTCATGGTATACTCATAGTAATGATGAAGCTTAAGCTTGAGGACCTGGTAGGACCCGACATTCCTATAGAGGGAGACAGCAGTAACCTGCATAGGAAGGTGGTGGATAGCACCTCCATGCATGAAAAAGACATCAAATATATGGTGGAGCAACAAGTGAAGGATGTGTTGGCCCAAACCTAGGTGGCTCATCTATTCCAAAGGATAGACTACATAGAGGAATTTGATGGTGGCCAATACCCTAAGGCCTTTGTGCCTCCGTCCTTCAAAAATTTTGATGGCTGGGAACCCCGACAAAGACATAGCACATTTGATGATGTTGCAATGCCGGTGGAAGTGATGCACTCCTCTTTCACCTCTTTATCAACAGCTTGACGGGCATTACATTTGATTGGTATGTTGAACTGCCCAATGGTTCAGTAAAGACATTTACTGAGTTAGAGTAGCTCTTTATTAAAAGATTTGTTGAGCTCAACAGGGTAACTGTGCAATCTCAGTAGCACAACAACACAGTGAGTCCCTTATTGATTACATTCTTAGATGGCTCAATTTAAGTATGAAATGCCAACCATAGTTATCTGAATAGTATGCCATTGAAATTCTGCTCAAGAATATTGATGGCCCCATCACCTTCATGCTTAAACGGTTCACCATTAAGACATTTGAAAAATTAATCAATAAAGTGACTAGTCTATAAGAAGAGGTCAAACAGTTACCTTTCCAAGATCAGTTAACCAAGCCAAGACCACAGAAGACATTTCAAAAAAAGTTAGGGGAAGTCACAATAGTTGATAAGGGGAAACAACTAGTTAGGGTTCAGTCAGATAGACATCGAGCTCAGCAGCCTCCTCTACCACCTCCTTTTCCACCACCTCGGCCATCATATTGGCCACCTCAGCTACCATAGTGGCATATGCCACTACCTACTTAATAGTATCTCCCTCTGCAGTATCAAAATCAACATTCTTATCTTGCATTGGGTAACTACCACTTACCTATTTTTGCTGACAAAATGAATATAACTTTTTCATTCAAAAGGGAGGTAGTTAGGAAGATCTTCAAGAACCTCTTGATGAAGCCTGATTTTCAGTTACCAAAGCCTAGGAGGCTAGAGGATGTGGGCAAGAGTCATAATCCAAACTATTGCCCCTACCACCACATGTTAGGACATGTCTTTGAAGAATACTTTACCTTTAAGCACTAGCAAGCATAGCTACAAGTAGGGTGTCAATTATCCCTAAGAATACCTATTAGAACAACCCTAGTTCTATTTAAGTAATCTTTGGGGATACACATGATCTCCTCAAGATAGAGGAAGGTTGGGATATCTCCCTATCCCGAACCTCCAAGAAAATAATTTTTAAATCAAAAAATAACCCTTGTATATGCCTGAAGTAACTCAAACCTCTAGCTCTAATGAAGGTTTGCAGGTTGCTAAAGATAACTTGAGGGAGGTAGAAGCTCAGTAGCAACAGCAATAGATTCCACTTGCCCAGGATAACACATTAGTGCAACCACCGATAGATTCCAGCACTCCTTCTTCAATTGTACCCATAGTTCATTCAACCAGTTCTTCTTCTAGTATATTATATCGGAGGGTGCCAAATCCTCTCACTTGCTTTACTTGATTTCTACTTTGTACCTTCATTCAAATCTAAGAAATCAATGAAGAAGAAGACTAGTTCTTCTTACATTCTCTCTACTTTTGATTATCTTGATGATTTTATCCTTGTAGAAAGCTCTCCTACTACTAATAATTATAACAATTATGATACAGTCCTTTCTAATTTTGAAATGGATCACCCATTTCTAAATCACCAGGTTCACCCATTGAGATAGACTTGGAGTCATCTAACTCTGATGATCCAATAAGAGAAGTTGTAGGTGAACATGAGTGTATAACTTTCCACTAAACCATCTCATGAAGTCACCAAAGTTAACCTTCGTAGTGGCAAAGTTCTACCTCCTAGGGTAGCACCTTAGGATAAGGGTAAATAAGTCATTGATTCTAATTATTAAGAAGCACCTCCATAGGACTCTCCACCCATGGATATGCTTATGAAGGATCAGCCTAGAATTGACTACAATGTCCTCCCTTATTTGAGAAAGTTGCCAGCTAAACTAAGCATATGTGATGCCCTTATCTTATCCAAAGAGATAAGGGAGTCATTGATTAAGGCCCTTCTTGATCTAAAAATATGCTTAGCTCAATTGATCATTCTTGGAGAGGAGGCATATTTTTCAAGAGAAGCCTGGGGAGTTACATTCACCAATGAAGACCTTCTTTTGGGGACAATGGAGGAAAACCGTCCCCACTACATCACAGTGGATATGGGTAGATTCAGACTCTCCAAGGTGTTTGTTGATAAATGTGCATCAGTGAATATTATGAGTCTAAAAACCCTTGCCTACTTGAGGATCAACACCTCTGAACTCTGAGGAGATCAAATGATGTTGAAAGAATTCAACGAAC
Source organism: Cymbidium sinense (assembly GCA_021442155.1). Taxonomy (NCBI): domain Eukaryota; kingdom Viridiplantae; phylum Streptophyta; class Magnoliopsida; order Asparagales; family Orchidaceae; genus Cymbidium; species Cymbidium sinense. The sequence continues at coordinate 55,532 of JAKCPB010001729.1, forward strand.
AAGGTGAGAGGGTTTTAGGCACCATACTATTCCCACTAGAGATAGATGACTAGAAGATAGAAGCCAAGTTTAACATAATAGATTCAAATATATCTTTCACTGCTTTGCTCGGTAGGCCTTAGATATATGCAAACAACACAGTTCCATCTTCTTTGTGCCAGTGCATAAAATTTAGAAGAGGTGGAATTGAGTATTGTGTCGAAGGATACTTGATGCCATTCTTAGTTAGAGAGGTCGAGATTTATGGAGATGCAACCTACTATCTTCCTCCAAACCAAAAAGTCTATTCTCGTAAACTTGGTGAAAGTTCAAAATCAAAAGAAAAAGAAATAGAAAAAGAAAAAGAAATTGAAAAAGAAAAAGAAAAGAAAAAGGGAATAGAAAAAGAAAGCACAAGTGAACAAGAAACAGACACCGAGGAAGAGGTAGAGCAATATGTTGGATTCCACCCATAGTTTGTTCCTCCATATGAACACATGGGTAGGACAACTCAATCTCCACCAAGTAGGGGAAGAGGCAAATTCAAAGGCAGTTCCATAGGTGGAAGACCTCTTTCCGGTGGCCAAAGAGGAGCTATGTTCCACTCACATGAGTCCTGCTATCCACATAGACTTAGAATCCAGTTTAGAGGATGAGTCTCATGGTTAGTACACCATCCAACCCTCTTGTGGGTCCCTTTGAGGTGACGTACAATGGTGAAGACCAGCCTCCAAGCAAAGAATGAATGTATCCAATCATTATAGAACATAAGTCAGCTTGGAACTTTAGCTCTAACCACACTTTTCTCTTAGAAAGTTGAAGTTTTGGTAGTGAAGGAGGCCCCAAGTCATCAACATGATGATCAAGAGGTTTTGTTGAAAGCATCTTCCTCAAGTCAGGGAGCTAATGTAAAACTTAAGGATGATTCATATAAAGATTTAATACAACTACCTCTTGATTGGTATTCGCCTTGTGTTATTAACTTAGAAAATAAGGGATTAATACCACATACTCGGTCTAAACACAGGTCAAACTATTTCAAAAGATGAAGGGACAGCCAAAGTAGACACTCTTAATCAAGATCAAGACTAGGATTCAACATAGTGGGTCCAATCGATGACGATAACCATTGCCTAGTCATCACCACTCATTTGGGGTCAAGTCCTCTCAAATCATTCTAACTCTTGAGGAGGCATGTTTAGAAACTTCAAATTACCCAAATGAGCGTTAAAGATGCACCATCGAGTTTGAAGAAGAAATCACATGAACCATCGACAACTCAAGAAATTAACTTAGAAATAAAAGAAGATCCACGCCAACATACACGCCTTTGTTGAATGAAGAAGAAACCAATTATTTAGTTAGGCTATTAGTTGAGTTTAAGGACTATTTCATATGGAGTTATGAAGAAATGTCTGGTTTATTTTTTGGTTTGGTAGTCAACATGCTAGCAATAGATCCTAATGCTAACCCTATCAAGCATGCTCTTAAACGCATGGGATTAGAAATTGAATAATAAGTCACTTCTAAAATTAAGAAATTGTTGATGTTGATTTTATCAGAGGAAAAAAATACCCTACCTGGTTAGCTAGTGTCATCCCAGTTAAGAAAAAGAATGGCCAAATTTACATATGCATCAATTTTAGGGATCTAAACAAGGCATGTCCTAAAGATAAATTTTCACTTTCTATATTAAAATTGATGGTGAACATTGCCTCAACTCATACAGTATTCTTTTTTATGGATGGGTCATCTGGCTATAACTAAATCAAGATGGCCCTCGAGGATGAAAGAAACACTGCTTTTCGAATCCTGATTGGAATCTTTTGTTATAAGGTTATGCCTTTCAACCTTAAAAATGATAGTGCTACATACTAGTAGGCCATGACTGGTAGTTTCAATGAACTCATTCATCATCAATTTAAATGCTATGTTGATGATCTAGTAGTCAGAAGAAAAGAAAAGGAAGACCATCTCTTTGACTTGAGAGTCATTTTCGAATGGTTAAGAAAATTTAACCTTAAAATGAATCCCATGAAGTGTGCATTTGGAGTGGCTTCAGGGAAATTTTTTGGTTTGTTGTTCATATCGGGAATAGAGATCACTGAGAAGATCAAGGTTATCTTAGAAATACCACCCCTAAAAGTCTACTCAACTCGATATTTCAAGGGCGTTGGCATATCTAAGATGCTTCATATCCAACCTATCGTGAAGATGTCATCCATTCTCGCACTTATCAAAAGAATGCCAAGTTCGTGGGATTATAAGTGCCCATGCCTTTGAAGACATCAAACACTAATGATGCGCTAGTTTTAGCACTCTATCCCGCAAGCCATTGATCCTCTGCACGCATTAGCGACTCGATGCATTGTTGGCTGCCAATATTGAGAGAAAAGAAAATGCCCTCTACCTTAGTCATTATCTAATCCCTACTAAGGCAAACTACCCACCTATTGAGAAGCACGCTAGCTTAAATCTTTGCATCCCAAAAGCTATATTACATGCTTTCATGAGGTGAATCTGATCTCTAGAATCAATCCACTACAATATCTCATGACACGGCCAATGTTATCTGGATGATTTGCACGATGGTCCATGATTTTATTGCGCCGCATCCGCATTCCCCTTCAGAAAGGACAAAGTAAGCAGATTTCTTAGCACCCACACTTTTGTTGATTCTCCACTTAGTGATGACCTCCGATGAACAAATCATGAACATAGGGACACTTGCATTCATTTGGGAGATGTATATTTGATGGTGCAACTTCCTCTTCAAAAAAGGAGAAGTTCCTGATGATCATGATTTCATCTATCCACCATGCACCAACAATGAAGTAATATGAGGGTATGATTGCTAGTCTAGAGTTAGTCATTACATTATTCATCCAGAGTGTTGGCATTTTCGGGGATTCTTAGTTCATCTTCAACCAAATCGCTAGGTCCTATAAAGCTCTAAAGCCTAAGCTCCATCATTACCACAAGCACACCATGGAGTTGTTGGCCCATATCCTAGAGGTCACTATCTACAAGATTTCTCGAGGTGATAATGTTATAAAAGATGCATTGGCCAAGCTTGCCAAGGAGTTGACATGCCCGAAACATGAGTCCATTTTAATAAGGGTTCAAAATAGATAAGTTTTATTCCTTATTGATGCTGAACTCATCAATAGACTCTCTTTTGAAGGGGAGGTTATCGTTTCCAAAAAGAAGGATAAGTTAGATTGGAGGCAACCATTCATGGATTACTTAAACATGGGAAAACTACCTCAAGATAAGTCATTAGCTCATCAAGTGAAATAGGGCTCTTTCACACTCATGGATGGCACTTTATATCGATGATCTTTCAATCATATGTGGTTATGTTATTTAGCCAAACATAAAGCCCATAAGATCGTAACTAAGGTACACTCAAGTTTATGCAGAGCTCACCAGTCCGGTCTGAATATAAAAGCCAAGATCAAAAGACTAAGATACTCTCGATGATTACAGACATATGGATGTAGCTAGGAGGTGCCACCAATGTTGGGTGAATGGTGTGGTTTTGCATCAACCACCTAATATTCTACATTTTTCTTTTGGCCTCATGGCCATTTGAGTGTTGGGGCACTAACATAGTTGGTTCGATTGATCCTCCTTCTTCCAAGGGTCACCGGTTCATTCTAGCTATCAACAACTACTTTTTTAAGTGGGCGAAGGAAACCCCATTTAGAGAGGTCACAACTCAACATGTGCTCCAATTTTTCAAGAACCATATAGTATATCGGTTCGGGGTGCCTCAATGAATTATATCAGATAATGGCACTGCCTTCAAGAGCACCAAAATTAATAGCTTTTCTCGAAGACACAACATAGATTGGAGATACTCCACCATCTACTACCCATGGCAAAACAATCTAGCAGAAGCATTAAACAAAACTCACATCCAAATATTGAAGAAGCCACTCGATGACAACAAAAGACAGTGGCATGAGTAGTTGGTTGAAGCCTTGTGGGCCTACCGCACCACATACAGAACTCCAACTCAATCTACCCCATTTTCCTTAATGTATGGGTCCGAAGCCATTCTACCATTAGAAGTTAAACTCCCATCACTAAAGATAGTTGTGGGTAGTAAGATTACTACATAGTAGAATGCCAAGCTATAGTTAGAAGAGCTCGAAGGTTTGGAGGAGAGACGCTTGTGGTGTGTTATTTTGTAGGATTGTGGTTGAGTTGGACACCACGTAGATCTACAATGTACTTATTAGGGTGATCGGGTATGACATTGAGGAATGATGTACTATCTCAACAGATAGAAGTCACCATCCTACAATAGACCTAATCACTTAATAAAGACTCTTAAGGATAATGGGTCTTCAAATGTACTAGAGATCTTTCCCCTACTTTACATAGAAAAGTAAAGTAGGGTTTATTTTAAACCGGGTTCATTAAGTTCCCTATGGAGGCAAGCCTCTATAGTTAATTACATCCTGAGGAATGAGATTCCTTAAGAATACTCTCGATTAAGGTAAATGATCATTTTCTCCAAAGATGTCAAAGAAAGGACTATCAATCAATTGGTTATTTTTTAGAAAATCAAGTGGGATTGATCAAAAGGAGGAAGTTATTATCAAAACCAAAGGAAAATGAATAGGAGATGCTCATGATACTAGGAAGCCTAGTGAGCACCCCAAACTACCCTATGGTTGGGCTTTATATTTTTGAATTTGAGAAGAATTATATGTTTTGAGTTCAATTTTATTAGAAATCTGAGCTTACAATTCCACAACACAAGATTATAGAAATATCTAAAAGGTGAGAATTTATGCTTGTAGCCCGCGAAGAAAAACTGAAACCTCAGATCCTAAATCTAAGGAGCTTTGGCGAGGGCTAAAGCCCGACCTAAATCTAAGGCAAAAATTAGCATATGGTTTACCTCCACAAGAGAGAATAAACCACCCGACTGTTGGACTAACAACCGCCTGGGGGTGGCCACCAACTAACTCTTCTTACAATTTTAAATATATGTAGGCAAGTCTTATGCTTTGCAAGATAGCTAGGCTATTGTTTACTTTAGAAAGGTGACTAAGTCCTTAAACTCACTCTCTAAGAGACTAGATCATGAGGGGCATGAATGATGACTTAATCTAATGCAAATTTTGTTAAGTTTTATTTTGATTTTTGTACATTATTATTTGACACAGGCTATGGGATTTTATATGCCTAATGCATGAGAAGATTAGTTATGGGCCCAAATCAAATAGAAGAAGGTGTGTTTCCACCATGGCTCTCAAAGGTCAAGCTATTTTCTCTGGCAAAGGTGGAAGCCCTACTTTAGCAAGAGTGAGACATACAACATCCAACTAAGGGGTTGTTAAATCTTTTATTATCTTGATTTATATACTAGGCTTTAGGTGAGATTAAGAGTTGTTTAATTTAATTTTGAGTTAATTAATTGGATAAAAAATTTATTTTTCTCTACGAGCCTAATCACATCCAGGCCATTCAATAACCATCAAATAATTAAGAAACAAGGGAGATCATGCCATCCTATTTGTACAATAATAAACAAAATATCAATCAATTTATAAAATTAGCGTAAAAGAATAAGAGGCCTGATGTGGTCGGGTTCCACCACACAACCCAAAAAAGGAAAATGGGTAGTTGAGCTCTACCCTTATACAACCCAAATTATAAATGAATAATTACAATTAAAAGGAATTCATGTTATGGGAGTCTTCATTCTTCATTTTGATTTGAATCTATTATGTAGAACTTGGCTTCTATCTTCCAGTCATCTATCTCTAGTGGTACAGATGGCCTAAAACCCTCTCGCCTTGTTCGTTGAATTTTTTCAACATCATTTGATCTCTTTAGAGTTCAGAGGTGTCGATCCTCAAGTAGGCAAGGGTTTTTAGACTCATAATATTGACTGATGCACATTGATCAACTAACACCTTGGAGAGTCTGAATCTACCCATATCCATTGTGATGTAGTGGGGACGATTATGCTCCATTGTCCCCAAAAGAAGGTCTTCATTGGTGAATGTAACTCCCCAGGCTTCTCTTGAAAATCATGCCTCCTCTCTAATAATGATCAGTTGAGCTAAGCATATTTTTAGATCAAGAAGGGCCTTGATCAATGACTCCTTTATCTCTTTGGATAAGATAAGGGCATCATATATGCTTAGTTTAGCTGACAACTTTCTCAAATGAGCGAGGATATTGTAGTCAATTCTAGGCTAATCCTTCACAAGCATATCCACGGGTGGAGCATCCTAAGGAGGTACTTCTTAATAATTAGAACCAATGACTTGTTTACCCTTATCCTGAGGTGCTACCCTAGGAGGTAGAACTTTGCCACTATGAAGGTTAACTTTGGTGACTTCATGAGATGGTTTAGTGGAAAGTTATACCTGCTCATCAGGTTCACCTACAACTTCTCTTATCGGATCATCGGAGTTAGATGACTCCAAGTCTATCTCAATGGGTGAACGATGATGAAATGGGTGATCCATTTCAAAATTAGAAAGGACTATAGAAAATTGTTATAATTATTAGTACTAGAGAGCTTTCTACAAGAATAAAATCATCAAGATAATCAAAAGTAGAGAGAATAAGCAGAACCAGTCTTCTTCTTCATTGATTTCTTAGATTTGAATGATGGTACAAAGTAGAAATCATGTAAAGTAAGCTGAGCAAGGGATTTGGCACCTGCTCCAGATACAAGACATCGCTAAGAAGAACTGGTTGAAGGAACTATGGCTACAATCAAGAAGGAGTCTGGAATCTATCGTGGTTGCACTAATGTGTTATCTCGGGCAAGTGGAAGCTATCGCATCAAGCAGAGCTTCTACCTCCCTCAAGTTATCTTTAGCAACTTGCAAACCTTCCTTAGAGTTGGAGGTTTGAGTTGCTTCAGGTATATACAAGGGTTATTTTTTTATTTAGAAATTATTTTCTTGGAGGTTTGAGATAGGGAGATATCCCAACCTTCCTCTATCTTGAGGAGATCATGTGTATCCCCAAGGATTACTTAAATAGAACTAGAGGGTTGTTCTAATAGGTATTCTATAGGGTAACATTGACACCCTACTTGTAGCTATGCTAGCTAGGTAAAGTATTCTTCCAAGACATATCCTAGCATGTGGTGGAGGGGCAATAGTTTGGATTATGACTCTGCCCACATCCTCTCAGGCTCAACCAAAATTAGGCTTCATCAAGAGGTTCTTGAAGATCTTCCCACTACCTCCCTTTGAATAAAAAAAAAGTTCTATTCATTTTGTCAGCAAAAATAAGTAAGTGGTAGTTACCCAACGGAAGATAAAATGCTTGTTGATGTCAAGGAGATACTATCGAGTAGGTGGTAATACCACCGTAGTCTGGCCAATATGATGTGAGGTGGTGGAAAAGGAGGTAGTAGAGGAGGCTGCTGAGCTTAATGTCTATCTGACTGAACCCTAACTAGTTGTTTCCCCTTATCAACTATTGTGACTGCCCCTAACTTTTTTAAAATGTCTTTTGCAGTCTTGGCTTGGCTGACTGATCTTGGAAAGATAACTGTTTGACCTCTTCTTGTAGACTAGTCTCCTTATTGATTAATTTCTGAAATGTCTTAATGGTGAACCATTTAAGCATGAAGGTGATGGGGCCATGAATATTCTTGAGCAAAATTTTAATGGCATACTGTTAAAATAACTGTGGTTCACATTTCATATTTAAATTGAGCCATCTAAGAATGTAATCAATAAGGGACTCATCGGGGTGTTGTTGTGTTACAATGAGATTACCCACAGTTACCCTATGTTGAGCTCCAACAAATCTTTTAATAAAGAGATACTCTAACCCAAGAAATGTCTAAACCATTGCTTTAGCATACCAATCAAATGTAATGCCCATCAAGCTATTGATAAAGAGGCGAAAGAGGAGTGCATCACTTCCAGCGAAACATCCAAAAAATGTGCTATGTGTCAGTTCCCACTACCATCAAAATTTTTTGAAGGACAGGCAAAAGTCCTGGGTATTGGCCACCATCAAATTCTTCTACGTAGTCTACCCTTTGGAACAGATGAGCCACCTCAGGTTTGGGCCAACACATCTCTCACTTGTTGCTCCACCATATGTTTGATGTCTTTTTCATGCATGGAGGTACTACACCTTCCTATGCAAGCTACTGTCCCCTAGAATGTCGGGTCCTACTGGTCCTCAAGCTTAAGCTTCACATTACTATGAGTATACCATGAAGTCTGGCCCAGATTCTCAAAGTCACTATCTACAAGGTTCCCAAAGAGAATGCAAGCAGATGCCTTGAAACTTGCCAAAGAGTTGGCATGAAAGATAAGTCCATTTCAATAAAGGTCCAAAATAGATAAGTCTTATCCCTTATTGATTCTAAACTAATCGAGAGACTTTCTCTTGAAGGGAAGGTCACCAAAATAGACAAGGAGCTAGATTGAGGCAACCATTCATAGATTACTTGAACACGGCAAACTACCCAAGAGAAATCTCAAGCCCATCGAAACAGAGCTCTTTCCTATGCTTTTGTTGATGGCACCTGAGATAGTATTTTGACTAGATGTGGTTATGTTGTTTAGAAAACATGAAGCTCATGGAATTATAAGAGGTACATTCAGTCATGTGGTGCACACGTTCAATCCAAAGATGAAGTCAAGATCAAAAGACTTGGATACTATCGGTCTTCTATGATCATCACATGGACATAGCTAGGAGATACCATCAGTGTCAGATGCATAGTATGGTCCTCCACCAGCCACCCAATATTCTACATCCTACATTAGCTTCATGGCCACTTGAGTGTTGGGTACCGATATTGTAGGTCCGATCGATCCTTCTTCTTCCATGGGGCATCGATTCATCTTAGCTTCCACCGACTACTTTTCCAAGGCGTAGCCCACTCAAAGAGGTCACTCACCATGTACTTTAGTTTTTAAGAACCAAATCATATATAAGTTTGGTGTGCCTCGATGAATTATATCTCATAATCATACAGGATTCAAAAGCACAAAGACCAACAGCTTTTCCAGAAGACACAATATAGATTGGAGATACTCCACCATCTACTACCCTAGAGCTAATGGTTTAGCAAAAGCATTCAACAAAACTCTCATCCAGATACTGAAGAAAACTCTTGATGATAACAAATGACGTGGAACGGTTGGTTGAAGCTCTGGGCCAACCCCACCAAATAAGAACTCCAACTCAGTCTACCTCATTATCCTTAGTGTATGAGTCCAAAGTCATTCTTCCTTTAGAAGTTCAACTCCCATCACTAAGGATAACATTGGGTAGCAAGATCATTATAGAGTAAAATGCAAAGTTGCGGTTAGAAGAGCTAGAAGGTTTGAAAGAGTCGCCTGTGTGTGCAACCTCGAGTTGTACAAGGCCAAATGATTCAAGCTCACAACAAGCTGGTCCACCCTAGATCTTTCCGAGTAGAAGAACTTGTGTTAGTCATAAGGAGACTAATTATTGCACGTCGAAAGATGGGAGGCAAGTTTGAACTCACTTGGGAAGGCCCCTATGTCATAGAGAAGGCCTACCAAGGAGGATCTTATCAGCTTATTGATTGTAAAGGGGAACACCTAATTCTTCCAATTAATGGGCTCTATTTAAAGAAATATTACCCTTGAAACAAAACTTGTTTGAAAATAATTCATTAAAAAAAGAACAATATCTGATTTCATTCATCAAATCTTCTCTTCTTTCGAAGTATTGATTGCTTGTCTTGTGAATCCATCATGACGTGTTTAGGATAGGTGTAAGAGTCCCCTAGTGGCATCCTATCCCACTTTCATAACACACAAACACAATCCCCGTTGCTTTAGAATAGGTGTAGAGAACCCAAAGACATCCTATTTTGATTAGCATAACTAAGTTAGGTGTGAGAACCAAGCGACGTCTTTTCTTAGTGAGAAATCTTGTTGCCATCCGTGGCATCATTTCATGATTCCCCAGCGTGTTTTATGGTAAGTACAAAAGTACCCCAGAGGCATCCTATTTGTTTTTGAACATGCACATAATAAATACAAATCTTTTGTCTCAAGCTACTTTGATATGAGAGCAAGCCCTCTGTATCACTCACTCATTAGCTGCTCTAGGTCAGGCCTACATACTACCTCACTTGTTTCTCGCCCTAGTGTTCATTTGTTGGAGGATGTAAGTCCCCCCGATTTCTTCCTAACTTGGTATGCTTTACTACCCATCCAGTAAGCTACCTCATATTGACTATGTTTAAAAATATGTGAGTCCCCGTACTTTCTTCTTGAACTAGCCATCATGCTCTAACTAGGTTTAGTATATTTGAGGTTTAGGATAAGTCCCCAAAGAGATCCTTTCTCTTGACTACTTTTGAGGACATTAGTCCCTGGCATTCACTCAATAGTCCCTCTTTGCAAATGGTCAAGATAATTTATCCCAACAGCCAGTTTCACTATAGGAGGATGTGAGTCCCGAGCTTTCTTCCTAAGCTGATTGTTCCAAACTGATGGGCACCTTAGGTTGGCTGATGTTCTCTATCACAAGCATACTCTATGAGTACACCAGCAAGATATGAGTCCCCTGCTTTCTCCTAGTAGACATAATACCTATTGAATTTATGACTAGCCATGTCATTTTCTCCGTGTTGGATTAAGCCATTATTGGCCCCATCCCCTTTGGGCACTCTATTTGGATCAAGTCCTTTGCAACCCCATTTAGACACTACCTAGGTTACTTTTGGATTGGACAGTTCCCCTTTCCAAGAAGCCACCCCAACAGTTGGAAAATTTGTTCAGTGGATGTGCAAATACTCCCTTAGTTCAGTAAATCTGAGATAAGTCTAGGTTGATATAAGCTCCTTCTCAATTTGATCCCTCATAAACTAACAGTGTCCATGATAAAATAAATAAAAAAATAAATAAAAATTAATTAGCTTGCGGATTAAGATTCAAGCCCCCAAAGGACCCCTTGTCCCAAGCAGACATCCTATCTTTAGGGCTGTGTCAATAGAACTTCCTATAAATTTCACTACGAGTTGAGATAATCCCAAATCATTTCTCTCCATAGTCACCTTTATGGTTCAATTTGTTTAACAAGCAAATTACCATAAATCATTCCTCCTTCAAGATGTAAGACTATGATGCATTCTCTAGCATGATTATCGCAAACCCATTCTTAAAATATTTGTTGCCCAAAGCAACAAATCACCCCAAATATTTTAGTTATTATTAGTTATTTATTTTAGTTTATTAATTTTTTTAGTTTTAGTTACTAGTTATTATTACATTATTAGTTCATTATTAGTTCATTATTATTAGTTCATTATTATTAGTTCATTATTATTAGTTATTAGTTCACACTAGATATTATTAGTTCATTAATAGATTTAAAGAATCGATCTCTACTTTGGAGGATGTGATTCTGCTTTCTTCCTAGTACAACTATTGCATACCGAAAGGCATCCCTTTGGTTGGTTAGTCCTACTATATGCTTAGTAGACTACCACTTTGGATTGGTAAATTTGAATTAGGTCTTAGCCTTGGCCTACTCAAACAACCCATCAAAACCAAGGGTTTATCCTAAAATGTAAACCCAAAAAATTTTCAAAAAAATTCAACTCTCTCTAGTGGAGATCTCTAGTGAGATTCAAATCAAATCAACCTTTCATCTCCTTGTAAATGATTTGAACTGCTCTAGTGGAAGGTTCATACTCATCCCTTAGTGGATTTCTTCCCTCTCTCTTATGTCTTGAACATAAGTAGAGCCATATTGTAGTATGCTCTGGATTCCTTCTTTTCCTTGGTTTAGGGATAGATGGTTTCTATTAGTGCTTGTGATCTTTAGGTGTTGTTGATCATTTTATCAATACACACGCAAGTGTTCCTCGTAAGTCACACCACACCTATGGGCACTTTGTTGATTTTATTTTAGAATGAGCTCTCAACACCTCCATCTTAGGCTTAGGATACCTTAGTCTTTAAGAGTTTCTTAGTCTTAAGACACATCTAGTGATTAGGTGGACACACTCCAGCCCTAGAAGACTACAAGAGTTAGCTAAGATAGTCAAGCCTTAGGGGTGTTAGGAAAATCTCCATTTTAGCTTAAACCATTCCTCACTTTCCCTCCTTCAAGTCAAACTCCAAATCAATTCAATTTGATTTTTTTAGAATCAAATCAATTCCATGATTCAATTCCATAATTGAAATCAATGATTGAAACCCTTGATCAAAATCCATCAAAATTCCTAAGTTCAAATTTCCTAAGTCATTAACCATTTCTAAGGACTTAGCAAAATCATGATCAAAACCTATTCAAATATTTGAGATTTTCTCATCATTTATATTTCCATTTACATCCTCATATATAAATTAAATATAAATTTAAACCCATCAAATCAAATTAAAAATTCAAAATCAATTCATGAAATTTCCTTAAGTCCCTTTAATTTTCCATTAATGGACTTAACCAAAATCAGCTCTAAACCTTGATCAAACCTATTCAAATCCTTGGGATATTCTCAAAACTTATTTATATCCTAATTTATATTCTCATATATAAATGAAATATAAATATAACTCAATAAAAATAAAACCCAAAATTAAATTCTAAATTTAAAATGTTCCTTAAATCCCTTAATTTTATTTAATGGATTTAACCTAAACTTTGATCAAACCATTTCAAACTAATGGAATTTTCTCAAAATCAATTATATTCTTATTTATGTTCTCATATATAAATGAAATATAAATATAAATCAATCAAATCCAATTTAAAAAATTAAATTTCAAATTAAAAAATTCTCATAAATCTTTAAATTCCTTTATTGGATTTAGCCCAAATAATGATTAAACTTCAAATTCTTAAAATTTTTCATGATCAATTTATATTCTCATTTTTATTAACATAAATAAATGAAATATAAATTCAAACAATCAAAATCAACTCCAAAAATCAAATTCAAATCCACCCAAACCCCAACCAAGGCCTTTCAAACCAAAATCTTAAACTTAGCCAAGATCAATTCAAATCAAGCCAAACTCTGATTTTCTCATGGTTCAATCAATCCTACAATCATTAGCTCATATATAAATCCAAACTCAATCCTTCAATCAAAACCCAAATCAAAATCAAACCCAAAACTTTCATATTCTTCCTTTGAATATGAAATTTTCAAATGGATCAAAATCTATTTGAATTTCAAACCTTTTGTAAGTGGATTTATATTTCAATCATAAGTCCAAATACAAGATCAATCAATTTAAATCAAGCTTTGACCAAGCCATTTGACCCACTTAGGCTCAGTTGACCCAAAGTGCCTAAAGTACTCTTATGAGCCAACTTTTGATCCTAACCAAATTGGATTGAACCAAACTCATATTCCTCCCTCATCATGATCAACAATCATCATGGGATGATCAATCAATCAAATTAACTAAGTCAAACCTAAGGTTGACCAAGTCAACACTTAACCTAAAATGAATTACATAGCCAAATTCCACCAGGCCAAATTGATTGAAACCATTGATCAAAGTTCACTCATTACCCATGTTTGAACTTGACCAAGCAAACATTTGAGCTAACCTAGTCCAATTGGCCCATTTGACTAAAGTTGACCCATTTTGACCTAAAGGGCCAAAATGTGTCAAAACATGATCTAAGCCAAATTGATTGAAACCAATGGGTCAAGTCCATCCCAAATCACTTGTGGAACTTGACCAAATCCTCAATTGGCCAACTAGACCTAACCTAGCCCAATTGACCTTAGACCCAACATGACCTAAAGGGTTGAGCCAAAATTGAACTTAACCAAAATTGATTGGGAACGAAGATATCAATCCACTCCATATGACTAACTAAACCTAAACCTACCCTTGACTTAACCTAAATAGGTCAAATGGGTTAAATGGGTCAACTTGACCCATTTGACCTAAATGAGTCATGAGCCAAACCAAATCTATCCAAATTGAACCAAACCAAAGGCAAAATATTTCAAATGGTCATATGAACTTGACCCAACCCTTGGTTTGACCCAATTTGACAATTGGTCTTGACCAAATTGACCCATTTTGACCTAAATGAGTCAACATGAGCCAAACCCTATCAAATGGATTCCAAATCCTTTGAAACTTGGCCAAACCTATTTTCTCAACATACCATACATACCCAAATTGAAAAAGTAGTAAAATGACCATTTTACCTCTAAGCCATAGAACAAATTTTGGCCTAGCCCATGGGTATTTTGGGCATACAATCATCACAATCACTTGAGGCTTTCCTAAAGCTCAAGGGGACTTAGTGATGTTCCCAACCCAATGGGTCAACCCATTTGTCCCATGAACCAAACCCATCCCATAGCATGAAATTCAAAACTCCAAGCTCAAAGGATGCACATGAGTTAGCATTCCACTCTTGCCAAACGACATGTGCACCTCTAACAACTCAAACAACCCAACCCATTATGTCAATTGGATCAAAATGACAAGCTTATTATCATCCGATTGCCATGGGGAGATATACTCTCCTAATCCATGAAAATTGAATTGATTCATTAATCACAGAACCCAGAAGCCAACCATCGAGCTTTCCTAAGGTCCCTAGAGAGGATTTAGATTTCACATACTTCTATTTAGCAAAGTACAAAATGTGGTCCATTGAATTCTAAATTCCTCTACACTTCTCCTTTCAAGTCCTCTGCACACTTGATCTAGGAGCTAAGTGAGCACCCAAGTTTTCTCCCAAGTTCTAGGCAATGGAGAGATCAATTCAATCAAAGTCACAAGGGAGTGAAGAGGAGTTGGTCCACCCATTCATCCACTCAACCTCAAGAGCTAGGAACTTTAATAAGGCTGCCTCCACTAAACAAGCTACCCCATCGATCTCGAGCATCATGATCACCTCAGAGGTTAGTGATTTTTTTGATCACTTAGCAAGAGGTGTTGCTGTGAAAGAAATTTCATTGCATGAAATCCACCGATTGGATGCTCGTCCTTTAAATGTTGTGGTTGAGTGAATGAATCTATGAAAGATCGTTGATCTCCTCAATTATGAATGGTTCACATCCTCGGAAGAACTCAACCCATCTTAGCCATCCATCCGCATGTTATAGATGGACGGGTGAGATTATTACACATGTTTATATATCCGTTATCCATTTTATAAACCGCGGGTGTATCTCATGATCTTTGATCGACGATAGGATAAAGTGTGTCTGCTCCCCACTGATAACTTAAGTAAGGGGCTCATAGCGCGACACTTGTATAGCATGCGAAACGCGTCGCATGCCTGGTATAAGTGGGGATTAGTTATTTAACTAATTAATTTTAATTAATCTCTATAGCTTCAAAAAAGTCATAACTCCTATAGAAAATCAGAAAAATAGAAGGAAAATGCCTTGATAGATAATTTTATCTAGAATATTTAAAAATATTTTTAATATATTTGAATTCCCCTTTTCTAAATTTGGGTTTCTTTGGGAATGTTAATTAGTTAATTATTCCCTAATAGAGTCACCAATTGATCTCAAATTTCTAAAATTTATTTTAAGGATGACCTCTACCCCTAATTTTCTTAAGATTTATTAAGGCCTTAATTGGGAAAACTAGCTAATTACCTAATTACACCCTTCATGTAATTAAGGGTAATTAAGATGTGATTAGTGGATTTACCCTTTGATTAAGTTAGTTCTAGTGAGTAGGGGATTTATGGAATAATTTTGGGGCATTTTCCCTAAGCTATTCCCTAAATCCTCTTTTTTTTCTTAATCTCCTCTTAATTAAGTGTTAATTCATTATTTATCCCTTTAAAAAATTTTCAAAAATTCTAAAAATTTTAGAACTTATTTATTCTACCTTGGGTAGATTCTTAGGTGTTCAATAGCCTAAGTCTAATTAAGGAAATTAAAACCCCTTTCATATGTATGAAGGGGTGTTTTAAAAATACTTAAACTAAACCCCCCAGCTTAATTAACTTTTAATTATGGGACAAATTGCATTAGGCCTTTACATTATTAGGTGCATTACAAATTTAAATACCATGGGTTTTATGTCATCTCATTGGCTCATAATTACATAGTACTTTTTTCTAAGGTGTTAGTAAGGGTTAATTAAGCCACTTAATGCATACCTTAACCTAATCAATTTAAAAAAGGATTTAATTATCTAAAATTAAACAAAAATACAAAACATATGTGGGAATGGTTAGGAACAGTAAACATATCTCACCTTTTCAAAATTAAATCAAACATCAAACTAAACAAAATCATTTTGAAATTCACTTTAGTTTATTCTAAATTGTCTTATTCTTTAAGAATGTTTTTAGGATTTAACTAAAGTGAGTTTGTTTACATGATTACATTGCTTTAGATCTTCCCAACATGTTAAGTTGTATGCCATGTGATTCATGCATCCATAATTGTTTCAAATTTTAAAATGAAATTATTTACTTTATGTCAAATGTGCATGTGTTGGCTAAAGTAAAATATGGGTGACTATTATCACTACTAAATCCAAAGTATTTTCAAAACCTATAAATAAAACATCAAATCTGAAAGTGTGTTATTCATATCTTAATTATTAGCTTGCATGTGATGAATTATAAAGTCATGTTTAGTACAGCCTTCCTTTTCTTATGTTAGCATAGTTTTGAATAAGGGTACGTAAGATGTAGGGTTCATTTGAAAAGAACCCAACACTTACTTAACTCTATACCCTATTCATCCCTATGCCATCATCTAAGAAGGATTGCTTATACTTACATGAATAAATTGCATAAACAAAAATGAAACAATTAAACAACTTTTGCATATTCCTTCTTCATTTCATTTCTTTTATATGCTTATTGTACTTAAAGAAAGTGGTATATTAGTCCGACAACCCAGGTTGTGAGGCTTTTAAGGCCCTAAGTAGATCTTGTACCTTACATCTCGTTAACAATGGTGTGGTACAGACTTATGCCTTTCTTACTTTCATGCATGTATGTGAAATTTTGATAAGGAAAACTTTTCTACTTAAGAAAATCATGCTTCTAAATCTTATAAATTTCTTACATGGCTTACTTAGCATGCATCATAAAGTGTGTTAATTATTCTCATTTTCATGTATAGATAAGCTTAGGTCCATCCATATGCATGTTATATATGATGGGAAAAATTGAAGTAATGTGTGTTGTGTGAATTTTGATTCATTTTATTTAATCTTAAAATGCCTTTCTTTTTTTAATAGGTTTATTTAGGTTTATCTAAACTTAGATTAATTAAAAGATGTAATCAAAAAATTCACCTAAATGAAATTAAAATGTGAACTTGCCTTAGAATTACTTACAATTAGGAAGGAAAGAGAAGTTCTCTCTTTTCCTCTCTTCATAACAATTATTTATAGGTTTCACCCAAATTAAAACATATAAAAATAACCCAAAACACTTAAACAACTTAATTAAAACCCTCCTCAAAGTTGAACATGTCTTTCACACTTAGAAAATTCAAACCTAAAGTCTTAAGTTAATATACCACACAAACCTTCAAAGCACACACATTATTTAAGTCACCACTTCTATTTTAGGTTAGGTGCATGGTTTGATGTCTGTTTGTTTTGTGATGAATGCTTTAGATGGATGTTAGGGTGTATGCTCATAGAATGAATGGTAGGCTTAGTCTAAATATTCTTTTATGTAGGGATTATGCTAAAGGCGCTATTATAAAAAAATATAAATACTTCTTACTTGCGTGCTTATACCCTTAGCATAATCCATAGGCTAGGTGTACTTAGTCACTCATGTGTGGGGTGATAAGTCTAATATAAATGCTTGGGATTTGTGTGGTGTGATTTAACTAACCCTATTTTGCAAGTGTTAGATTTTTTTTCTTTTCCTTTTCATGTAAAAGTTTGTATATTTAGGATGGAATGATTTGTTATGGAGGATTAGATGAACATTGGTCATAAGATCCTACCTTATGGACCATGTGAAGCTTTGGAACATCTACCATTCAACCATCTAAAGGAAGATCCAAAGAAGAAAAGAAGAAAAGAAGAGAAAGAAAGAAGAAAGAAGAAAGAAGAATAAAGCTTCAAGACCACCTAAACAATGAATTATTTTTCTTAAATTATAATTCAATTCATTTGTAATCTAGGTTGTATAAGGGTAGATCTTGGCTACCCAATTTGATATTTTTGGTTTTTGTGGTGCTACCATAATGGCCATTTATTCTTTTTATTAAATTTTATAAATTATTTGATGATTTAAAATAAACCCTTTTTTTTTTTGTGTAAAGTAGGGGAAGAATCTCTACACATATGCATACCCTTCATCCTTAAGAGTCCTTATTAAGGTGATTGGTTCCATTAAAAGTAGCAACTTTATTTTGAGATAGTACATCGATTGATGATGATTGATCAATTAATAGTACATCTGATATGTGTGGCATCTTACCATATGAATTTCTATAAGGTCTCTTTCTTTCTTTTCTCCAGGATTTGAAAGGAGACTCCCCAATAAGAATTTATTCACCATAGGTTCATTATCTTAATTTAAAGTTTTCTGATTCATTTTTATTAATTATTTTATTTTAAATTAATTTATTTAATTGAAATTGAGGTTTAGGGTCTAAATTTTTATTTCCCATAAATATAGTGAAATAAATTATGAAAAATTTACAAAATCTATGTATTAACCCTAATTTTATTTTTGCAAAGTTTCAAATCAATTGGATTTGTGGTTTAAGAGTAATTAGGGTTTAATGGTTTTGAATTAAACATAAATTAAAGCTACATTATCCAAATTAATTTGGGGATTTTAATTTGTCTAGATTCCTCTCATCAAGGCAAATCCATAGAACCTTCATTTGAAATTTTTTTATTTAAATTTATTTTCTATGGTTTTTAGAAGTTCTGAGTAATTTTAGCAATTTTTTTAAATGAAATACTAATTTACTTTAAACTAATTTTGACATGGATCTCGCTTAAAATGGCGGTGGGAGGTGGTTTTGTCCAAGACCATCTGATTCAATCAATCTACAAGTCCTAAGGCATTTAAATTGAATGGTCCACCTAGATTTGAGGGTTCCTTTTGAAGGAAGTAATGGTGGAGATTGTGTCTTTATCACTAAAAAAGAGTCCATGGTTTTCTTGATTTTTGGATCAAGAAACAAAATCACATTATTTCAATTGCAAAATGATTGTGGAAGGAAATCCTACAAATCTAAGCGCTTGATCACATTGGGATCAAGTTTCCTTCAAAAATGATGAAAATTGAAAACTTAATAAAAAATGAGAGTACGTTAATGGAGATCCTCCAATTCGGGAATCTCCAACGATGAAATCTATTCCATTAGCTTCAAAAAGATGTAAGAAGCTTGCGTGCCAAAGGAAATGAGTTGTCTCCCTCAGAATTGCTCCCTAAACTAACATTGGTTCATTCCAAGTTGGCATTGGTCATTTGCTTGTGGTGGGATGGGTGGAGTTCGTGAGCTCAATTCAACCCCAAAATGTATGGTAACTCAATTTGGGGTGAAATCCATTCTATTAGATTTCACCAATGGAAGTTAGACCTTGCCCCTTCATTTGGCGAGAAGGTCGGGAATGGTCGGAACCTCATCCCTTGCATTAGTGAAGCTTTGGAATGAAAATGGGGATGGAAAAGGTTTCCCTTCCCCACTTTGCATAGGTGGCCAAAAATCCTATATTGAAGGATTTTGGTAGCCGAACTCTAGCCACCGGCGACTTCAAGGCCAGCCAAGGGGTAAGATCAACTCCACTTGGCCTTGTGAACATGATGGGATGTTCACATGGGAGGGAGGAAGGCTCTTTTCTTGATTTTCCTCTTGGTCGATCCTATCTTATCCCATACGCTCATTCACTGTTGCTCAAATGATTAATTACTTAATTACTTGATTCATTAATGTTCACATGATTAATTAATCATTAATTGGATTATGAGAGTAATTAAGGTTTATTAATTAATTTTATTAATTAAGGAAGCAATAAATCCTTAGAAAAGTAAAGTCATCCCCTTGACAATCTAAAAACTTTGAGATTAATCTCACTTAATTAAGAAGTAATAATTTAATTATGTTTATAATTAAACCCTAATTAAGCCTTAATTATTATTTAGAGTTAATTAGAAATATTTAGAAAAGAATCTATGAACTTAGACTCCCTCCTAATCTAGAATCATGTAGGGTATGAAGATGCATTTAACTAACACATATTTTTATGGTTTTATAAATTTTTACTCAAGATTTATTTTAGTCTATGGGTATGAATTTAAGCTTAATGTCATTCAATTAGAAATGGGTGGTCATCCTCACAGGACAAATGCTTCTTATGTGCAATGGGTGAAGTTGCCCAATTTAAAGAATGAAAACTATATAATTTCATGATTTCAGACCTGATGGTTTCTAATTAATTTTATGTTGTGCCTAAGGCTTTAATTATATGAAGTTTCAAGTTGTATATATTATTATTTTAGTTGTTTAGATTTAAGTTGGGTAGAAAATTTAGTTTTTCCTATGAGCCTAATCGCCAGGCTTTCATTCACAAGAAAACACAATATAAAAAGAAACCTATAAAACTATGTTTATTCTATTATGAACCCAAAATAAATCAAGCCAATTTAAATTTATAGAAATAGGTCAATGTGGCCGGGGATCGCTATACACCACAAAAAAAAAGGGCAGTTGAGCTCTACCCTTAAACAGCCCAGCCTAGAACCACAAGTCTAGATCTATGAGTCTTCTTTCCAGCATCATCTCTTTCTTCAGGGACATTCATCGATCTCCATGGGGACCAATGCACCATATCTGGTAGGGTTAGCTCTTGCTAATCCTATACCCCATAGATCCTAACCTAATTCTAAGCTCAAATTTACATTTTAAAATTCAAAAAGAAATCTAAGTCTGCAAAAAACATATGTTAAGAAATACAAAGTACACAATTGTTATATTTTACAAACATATGAGCTTAACATTAGTTGGTTGCTAAGCCCACTTATGGACTATCTTAAGGGATTTTTCAGCACCTATAAGAAAATAATAATTTTATAATTTTTATTTATTTATTTATGATAGCAATCTCTTTAACACAATTTCTGTAGAAAATAGAGTTAATTCTAAGAACGCCCAACCATCCGCCTAATGGAAACAAGCCTAGAATTTCAATCTAGGATTTTAATCTGAAGCAATACACCACACAGATATGTGAAGCACATCATATCACAATATATTATAGAGAACTATAAAAGAATCACATAACAATCTAACCTAAATCTAAAGTCTGTGGCCTAAATGATCTAGCGTGTGTGTGTAGAAGATAAGCTTGTGTGGTAGGTCTTTACTAAGCTTCTTTTAGTTCAAGTTTCAATTTTGGATTTGATTTTATTTGAATTTTACCTTTAGGTGGTTTCAATTCAAATGATTTAGTGATTTAGTGATTTAGTGATTTAGTTTCATTTTATTTTCGCTTTATTTGGTTAAAGTGATATTTAGATTTTCAAGACTGAAGAGTAGAATGGATTCCATTTTTGGATGGAACTCACCCAATTCAACATCCTAATTCCTAATAGAATGAAATCATCATCCTAAGATGAAGATTCATTATAAAGGTCTAACTAAGATCCTTAAGTATCTTAATTAATCCTTTTGATTTCATTTAGTTTGTTTGAATTTGGATTTGAATTGATATTTCATTTCTTTTCTTTGGAAATTGAATTTGATTTTCATTCTCGATTTAGTTTTTAATTTAGTTTTATTTGAATCATTTCATTTGATTTTATTTGAATTGGATTATTTGATTTAATTTTATTTTATTTGGTTTTGTTTGAATTAGTTCATTTGGTTACATTAATCCTTTGGATTAAATCATGTTGATTTCATTTGATTTAGTTTAGGTTAACCTAAAGTACTTAGGTTAAGGTTTGCATTCATTTGATTTGATTCATTGAAGATGTAATTCATTAAGAGTTGGTGATTTAAGTTTTAATATTTGATTTCATTAATTATTTCATTAATTTAAAGCTTAATTTCATTAGTTTAAGTTTGAAATTGATTAACCTTTGACTTAGGCTATTTGGAGAATTACCTTAAGTATTTTTGATGTTTGATTAAGATTAGTTCAATTTATTTCATGATTTAATGAATTAATGGATTTTTCTTATATATTATGGATTTAATATTGATCTAGGAATTTGGAAATTCAACAACACCCAATCCAAAGATCGATTGGGTTTTAAACATTTCAAACAAGTGGGTTACATGCCAATTTCATGTTTTCAAAGTTTTATCTTGATTAGATTCATAATTAGGGTGTAATTAAAGTTATAATTATTTAATTAAAACTTAAATTTTGCTTAATTTAATGAAATTTATTTAGAGGTTTCATTTTTCATTGATTCCTCTCTGAAATATGTTTGCAATGAGGGTTTATTCATAATTTTGAATATTTGGTTGATTTATTATGATTTAATTAAATTCTAGTTAATTATTTGAATTAATTAATTCAATTAATTTCTTAATTAAGTCAAATTATGATTTATTAAATTTAACTGAGTTCCTTTAAGGTTTTAATGTTCATTAGGGTTCATTAGGTTAATTCAAAGTTTTCTCATTCATTTTTATTAATTATTTCATTTTAAATTAATTTATTTAATTAAAATTGAGGTTTAGGGTTTAAATTTTATTGCCTATAAAATACAAAGTGAAATAAATTATGAAAATTTACAAAATGTGTGTATTAACCCTAATTTCATTTCCCCAAAGTTTCAAATTAATTAGAATTGTAGTTTGAAAGTAATTTGTTTAATGGTTTTCAATTAAACCCAAATTAAGGCTACAATACCCAAAATAATTTGGGGATTTTAATTTTTGTAGATTCCTATCATCAAGATGAATTCATAGCACTGATGTGATAAACTGTGTCACATTTTACACACTGGTTGGTCCATGCGGGATCCACATGGATCCCACATTAAAATTATGGTGGAAGCTTTAGTGTAGGATCCATCCAATCAATCATGAGTCCTAAGGGATATAAATTGAGCGGTTCGCCTAGGTCTGAGCCGTCGGTTCCTTTCAGAAGGAACAGACGACAGAGATTGTGTCTCTTTCCCAAACTGCATAAATCAAGAGCCATCCATGTTTTTGCTTGATTTTTGGCAATCTAAGTAATAAAACCACACAATTTCAATTGCAAAACAATCGTGGATGGAAATCTTACCAATCAAGCGGCTTGATCACACTTATCGATGTGAACAATTTTAATCCACAAACCTTTTGATTAGTAGAACTTGTACATTTCAGTTGGCCATTTATTTCAATTTACCCAAATGTCAAATGGCTTTTGATTTTTATTTTTATCAATAAAGCCACACAGAATGGATTATCGAGTTGAATCAATGCAACCGTCCATGACGGATCATCACAAGTTGGCATACCATCAGGCTGATATCCCACATAACATTAAAACTAAATCCTTTTAAAATTTTTAGCCACTTTATGGTGAACAATATCAAGCTTGGATGAATAATGATTATGAGATAATAAAATTAATAAAATAATTAATAAATAATAAAGCTAAAGTATACAAAATCAAACAAACAACATTAGATTTTATTTAAATCCAATTTCAAACCCATTTTTATCCTTCAACCATTATTAAAGATTTATACATTTCTAATAGAGCTATTATGCTTTTAACATACATAATTTTTTATGATCAAACATTATTATCTTAATGTTTTACTTTTAAGATTTATTATGATTTTAATTAATGTGAAAACAATGAGGAGAAAAATAATTTGTTGTATGTATTTTTAATGATTTTAATGTTATAAATAATACATATACAATATAAGTCACATATAATAAGTATGTATACATCTATATTCACTTAATTACGATAAGTTAATTAAATCATGTTTAGAATTTAAAATAGATTTAAAAGTTATTGAACTTATAATTAGTTTGAAGCATGTACACACTCAAACATCTCTTAGTTAAAAGAAATATGTAGCCTCACTAATTAAGAAATTATTATTAGTCGCATCATTAAAGTAGCCAAAGAACTCTTTGTAAGAATTAATGCCATTGTGAACTCAAATTAATGATCTAAGAAATTGATTACTCTTTGAAAGCACTTTTGATCAACTTCATGAATGATTCACCCAAAGTACTAGTTGATATAAAGGATCTTATGAAGATTTCTCTCATATATACTTACTAAGGGTATTAAAGTTCATAATAATTAGAATTTTTAACCATCAAGTTATTATTATGAAGCGTAGAATGATCTGAACTTTTAAATATCAATATGTATTTTGATATAATATTTGAAATTCAATTTATTAAATCTTTAAACATAAGTTTGCTCATATAGGAGCATATTAGGAAGGATGATCTCTTTGCTACACTAAAGGAACAAAATCATGAGCTTAGAATAAAAGTAAAATATTTTAATGATTATAGACTTTGGGCCATCATAATATTATCAGAGATACATTTGAAATGAGATGGTAGGGGCTTCCACTTAAACCTTAGTGGATAATTATGGGTTAATGATGGTGAGGAGGTCATTAGTTACTTAAGTGATAAAGATTATGAAATTCCTTATGTGAATAAAGCTAAACTTTCACATTTTATAGTGTCTTTTAGTGTAACAATTAATATTTTAATAAAATAATAATAAAACATGCTCATATGGGAATAGTGATTAAATGAGTGGCCCTTATACTAAAGGGTCAAAATTATAAACTCATTGGACTAAAGTAAATAATATCTCAATGTTTAAGAGTTTATGTTTAAAATTTCTTCTTTGCTGGGAATAACCTTCAAATCACCAAACAAACTCACTCGCTTCATAACTACCTACACTAAGATCATTCCATTTTGTCATTTAAAATATATAACACATACACCTAGTTAACAAGATATTATACTTTATAATTCTTCAATATTAAAAAAATATATAATAATTGCCAAAATTAAATAAGCAAGAAATGTGACAACAAATTCTAACATTATAAGAATGAAAAAAATTATATTATTTAAGGTTGCAAAATGATAAATAAAATGTATATATACCTTTCATACATCGTGATAGTAGACAAAGAAAGAGAAAAAAATGGAAGAGCTACTCATTTTGATTTTTGTATATCAAGCTTCCAAAATGCTTCTTTAAAACAATTGAGAAAGCTCTTCTCTAGTAATAAAAAAGAGTTATGAATATAAAAAAGCAACAATACCTTAGATCAATCTTAAAATGGAAAAAGCCATCTAGAGAATCATTAATACATATAGAGTAAAGAACATTAAAAATATAAGATGCAATCCAAATAATAAAATGAGAAGGAAAACTTTTCGAGAGCCATTGTAGAAGGTAGTCTATATTTAGAATATTAAAAACTTTTTTGATGTCCCATTTATCATGAAATTGAGATGAACATACTTTGTTTAAATGAAGTAGAGTTTCATTAGCTAAATCAAGCAACCACCTCTTAAAGCAAGTCACATAAATCCCAAAATGGCCAAATGCTTTACATTTTGGCAAACTAATTTAATGACCAATCAATGTTATTCCCATCATTAGGGACTTGGAATATTAGGAGGTTTCATTAACACAAAGTCTTTATCTACAAGAATCTTATCTTTTCCTACAACCTTAACTTGAACTATATATTTAAAATTAAATTATGTGTTCATCTAGTAATCACCCTTCCTTCAACATCTCCCACCAACTATTTCTAGGTTGAATGAATTAAAAACATAGTACATTTCTTTTTTGGTGAATTAACAATTCACATATGGTCTACTTGTATGAGTTCCAGACCCTTCCTTTTCATCTCACTATTGTATACCAACTTTTATATGAAATGTATAAATTATTAGTAGTTTATTGACTCTATAAGTAACTCTATTTTTGGCACTTTAATTGTTATGATTGATATCATTTATTATAGATTTCTATTTGAAAAGGTTAGTGACAATCCCATTCCCATTCAAAAGTTTTGGACTTGAAACACTATTTGATGCGACAAGTAGATCTATTTTCGTTGGACTTTTATACTCTTGATCTAACTATGAAGATTATAGTAAAGCGGATAGAGTCCATGTTAATGTAGCTTGGTTAGAAAGTTTTTCTTGTTCTTTATAAGGTACTTCCCTCTACTCTTTCTCGATCATTCACCTCTCAACACTTCAACATAGGTTTCTAATTTAAAGAATCACAAATTTATTTATAAGTATTTTGTCACAATATAGAATAAGAATGTCCATGGAGATCACATCTTCACCATTTTTTTAGCTAATATCTTTAAAAGAGGCTTCTAAAGGTTAGATTAGGAATCAATTTATATTCTCAATTCATCTATTTAGAACATCATCAAAGAATATAAACAAATTCATTTTATCTTGACTCCAACCCTTTTGTTCTCCAAGATAACTCTTATGCCATTATTATCCATGAAAATTAGCCACCAAATGGAATTTAAAATTATGACCTTTTCATCAATATATATACATCATAAATTTATTGGGAATGGAATTTCTTCTCTCTCTCTCTCTCTCTCTCTCTCTCTCTCTCCTCTCCTCCCTCCTCCCACCCCCCTTCAACACATGTATAGTATTAGAGGCTGCCCAATAACTTAGCCTCTAACCCTACGCCCAACTTTGCTAGCAGATCAAAGCAGACCAACCTATGACATCTCTCTCTCTCCCACCCCTTTCAACACATGAATAGTCTTAGAGGCTGCTCGATGACTTAGCCTCGACCTTGTCACCCAACTTTGCCATCAGATCAAGTAGACCTACCTTCGTATAAATAAAAAAAATCTATGAAAATGTATAAATAAAAACATCCTTTTTATCTAAATATTATGATTAGACATTTTTTTCATTATGTCTGATACTTCTTGCAGCAAATTTATCAATCAATGATTTATATCAAAACACATTATAATATACCTTTTAATATTATTAATGCACTTGCAAGTAAATATAAAGAAAAGCAACTTTCATTTTATTGGAAAAGCTTATCATTTGCAATAACGTTGCTTTACGTCTGGATGCCAACCATATCTTAACACGTGTCCACTAATAAAATATAATTTTTTTACTAAATATTGCGATAACAATGGCTTTAATGTTATTAGGACCCGACCAAGCCCGACTCATTAAAACAACAGGAGAAACGTTGTTTGAATGTGCGGGAAAACTTTAAAAATAATATATAAATGGATTTAGGGCATATTATGATTTTATTTTTCTGATGAACTGAGCTCAGAGAAGAGAAACAAAAAAATCTCATTTCAATTTTTGGGAAGAACTGTGAAGATAGAAAACAAATTTGAAAGTTGTAGCCTTGATATTGTGACCAATTTAGTGGATGATGTCTTAAATATAAATGCATCGATAAGTTTTCTCCACCATTTTATATATACAATTTTTTTTTGAAACACTAATATTCTTTGAAATTATTTTCTATAATATATATTTCCTACACTTTTTTGGAGTTCTTTGCAAGAGGACTTTGGGGATTTTTTTGGACTTTTTAAAGTGTACATTCTATATACTCATGAGTGTACATCCCTTTTTCATTTTTTAACAGTGGGGCTTGCCATATATTTTGTACATTCTATTGTAAGTTGTTTGGAGTTTTGTCCTAACAAATTTGTGAGTTTTTGGAGCTATTTTTCATGTGTACTCTTTGTACTCTCATGAGTGTACATTACATTTTTTCAATTTTTTTAACTATGAGGCTTGTCATATGTTTAGTACATTCTATTGTAAATTATTTGGAGATTTTTTGAGCTATTTTCATTTGTACTCTATGTACTCTCATGAAGGTACACACTATTTTTTCAATTTATTTCAACTATGAGGCTTGTCATATATTTAGTACATTCAATTGTAAGCTGTTTGTAGATATTTTTTGAAGAATTTGGGGGGTTTTAGAGCTATTTTTCATGTGTACACTTTGTACTCTCATGAGGGTACACTCCATTTTTTTTAAAGTTTTTTTAACTATGGGGCTTATCATATGTTTAGTACATGATATTGTAAGCAATATGGAGATATTTCCTGAAGAATTTTTGAGTTTTTGGAGCTATTTTTTATGTATACTCTTTGTACTCTCATGAGGGTACACCCCATTTTTTAAATTTTTTTAACTGTGAGGCTTGTCATATGTTTAGTAAATTCTATTGTAAGATGTTTGGAGATGTTTCCTCAAGAATTTGAGAGTTTTTGGAGCTATTTTTTATGTGTACTCTCTATACTCTCATTAGTACATGTCATTTTTTAATTTTTTTAGGTTAATCCCATAGAGTATTTGGAGAAACTTAGAGAATAAGAGTTCTTCCAAATTGTGGATTGTCTATTTTGACAAGACATGTTAAGTATAACTTGTAGTTGTAAAAAAATTGAAATGATGGGGGTACTTTATGCCCACTATATCCAAGTTCTGAGTTAGGAAGATATTATGTGCATTATGAAGAAGTATCTTCTCATGCGATGGTCAACTAGAGCAATGAGAGATATTTACTTTGACAGTGCTTACAGGAACTTAAAAGATGTGCAAGGTAATGATGGAAATAAAAATGACATTATTTTTTGGAACCACATCAGTCAATATGCATATCAAATAAGCACCAGAGCACAAGGTAATAAGAAAGAGGAGTGTTGAATTCCTTAAAAAAACTATTTTATAATATTGATTCTATATTATGTGAGAATTCACCCCAATAGACAAAAACAACTAAGAAGAAGAAGTCTGCTATAATAGATAAAGGAACTAACTTTGTGAAGGATTGAGTTAAGAAATGGTCAAAGGGTGTTTCCAATGCAAGGTTGAAAGGATATTGGGAGAGAAACAAGAAAGCCAAGAGTAATTTTCTACCTGACTCTAAATTTATAGTCTTCAAATATTACTATTAAACTTAAAATCATTATGTCTTTAATGTTACAAAGAAGAAAGAACAACCTGCGAGAGGTGGAGAACATAAAGGGTCACCCATTACAACACCTTTTTCTATTATGCGAGTGCTTTTCAGAGATATGCAGATGTAACACTTCATTCTTACTGTTACATATCACCAACTGATATGATGTTCTTCTATTTTAGAAATTTAATTCAAGCTCTATAATTAGTTAGTCTGCTGAAGAATACACCAAGCTGATGATGGATATCATTATAGCAAAACATTATAATTTATGATATTATTTAATTGACATGTGTTCTTTGAATGTATATACTTTAATGTCAATTTGATTGAAAGTGTGCCAATCAATAGTTACTATGCTGTTCTTTAAAGGTAAACTTTGTACTTCAACTTATACAGCTTATGTTTTTAATATACTCTTAATATTCTATACTTTAAATCTCCAAAATTCTTGTCAAAAGAGTTTGGGTTATTACACCAAAATTTATTGAAAATGCCTCCACGGTGTACAAAGTGTGGAGTTGTTTCTTAGGGAATTTGGTTATTTTTTTGGAGTTGTTTTTAAAGTGTACACTCTATCCACTCTTGAGTGTACACTCTTTTTTCCAAAAATTTTTAACTGGGGAATTTGGTAATTTTTGAGCCGAGATGTTACTTAGAGAGTAGGGGTTGTTTGAGCTATTTTTCATGTGATATTTTGTACTCTCATGAGTGTACACCCCATTTTTCCAATTTTTTTCAACTATGGGGCTTGTCATATGTTTGGTACATGCTATTGCAAGATGTTTGGAGTTTAGTCTTGGAGAATTTGGGGCTTTATGGAGGTATTTTTCATGTGTACTCTCTGTACACTCATGAGTGTACTCCTTCTTTAAAAAAATTTTAACTGTGCACACATCAAAAAGAGCTACAAATGGTTACCAAATTTCTCCAGACAACTTAGAATAGCTTGTACTAAACATATAATGAGCCCCATCATGGTTTAATTTGAAAAAATGGGGTATACTCTCATGAGAGTATAGAGAGTACATATTAGAAATAGCTCCAAAAATACACCCAAAAGCCTCCAGATAGCTTGTAAATATATAATTGAAAAATAGTATAGATTTGCTGAAACAATTTGAAAAAAATGGAGTGTACCTTCATGAGAGTACAAAGAGTACATTTTGAAAATAGCTCCCAAAACTCAACCAAAAGCCTCCAAACAGCTTAGAATAACATCTACTAAATATATAATTGAAAAATAGTATAGAATAGTTGAAAAATTTGAAAAATAGGTGTTCCCTCATGAGAATCTGAGACACATTGAAAATTGTTCTAAAACCCCACCTAGAAGCCTCAAAATAGCTTAGAATAACATCTACTAAACATATAATTGAAAAAATAGAGTAGAATAGCTAAAAAATTTTAAAAAATTGAGTGTACCATCATAAGAGTACATAGAGTCTACATTAAAAACTGATCCAAAAACTCCTAGAAACCTCAAAACAACTTAAAATAGCATCTATTAAATATATAATTGACAACATGGTAGAATAGTTAAAAGAATTTGAAAAAGTGGAGTGTACCCTCATGAGAGTACAAAGAGTACACATTGAAAACTAATCCAAATAACCACCCAAAGACTCCAAACATTAGAATAGATATACTAAACATCCGGTTGAAAAATTATGATTAGCTAAATTTTTTTTAAAATGGAGGTGTACCCTCATGAGAGTGCATAGAGTATATATTAAAAAATAGTTCCAAAACCCACCAAAGCCTCCAAACGGCTTAGAATAGCATATACTAAACATATAATTGAAAAATAGTTACCTAAATTTTTTTTTAAAAATAGGGTGTACCCTCATGAGAGTATAGAGAGTACACATTAAAAATCACTCTAAAACCCCACCCACAAGCCTCCAAATAGCTTAAAATAGCATTTACTAAACATATAACTAAAAAATAGTGTAGATTAGCTGAAAATTTTGAAAAAATGGGATGTACCTTCATGAGAGTATCGAGAGTGCACATTAAAAACTGATCCAAAAACTCACCCAGAAGCCTTCAAATAGCTTAGAATATCATCTACTAAACATATAATTGAAAATATGGTAGAATAGCTGAAAGAATTTGAAATGGTGGGGTGTACCCTCAAGCAAGTACAGAGAGTACATATTGAAAACTAATCTGAATATCCACCAAATAGCCTCCAAATAGCTTAGAACATTATCACTAAACATATAATTAAAAAATAGTGTAGATTAGCAGAAAATTTTTAAAAAAATGGGGTGTACTCTAGTGAGAGTACAGAGAGTATACATTAAAAATAGCTCTAAAAACTCACCCAGAAGTCTCCAAATAGTTTAGAATAGCATCTACAAAATATATAATTCAAAAATTGTTCACTTAAAAATTTTGAAAAAATGGGGTGTACCCTCATGAGAGTACAAAGAATACACATTGAAAATAGCTTCAAAATTCCACTCATAAGCCTCCAAACATCATATAATAGCATCTACTAAACATATAATTGAAAAATAGTGTAGAATAGCTAAAATTCTCCCATAAACTCACTCCATAAACCACCAAATTCCCAAGAACTAAACTCCAAATACAATAATGGAATGTACTAAACATATGGCAAGCCCACATTAAGAAAATTGAGAAAATGAAGAAACGCACTAAATTATCAAAAAAATAACTCCAAATAGCTTACAATAACATGTACAACATAGATAAATAGCATGTACAAACGCTTATAATAGCACCTAAACATAAATAAATACAAAGATGATCTTCACTTAGATTTCCAAACACTTTATTTATTTGCAGACCAACCTTGTTGCACTCAACATTTTAGAGGTCAGTTATTTCATATTTAAACAAAAAATAGCATAAGAAAACTTAGCACTAAAGTAATTCATTTTCTTCATCCAATTTTGGAGCTCAGCATAGTCCACTGGAGATTTACTGATCACTACCTCCATGTATTTATACACAAACATCTCACAATCAACACTATTTTGTTGGTCTGGTAGAATAATAAAAAATAATTATAATTATAAATAATAAATTCTATGGGGGGGGGTCTTCAAGTCTTCATTCTTCATGTCTCTTTCATTTCTTCATGTCTTTGCTCCTTTTTATTTGGTATTTCAAAGCACCACATGGCACCCCATGACAAAGGCTTCAAGCCAATGCTCATCCAAAATGCACTTAGCACTAATCATAATTCCTAATGCAAAATTACATTAAGATAGGAAAAGCAAATTTAACTATACCTGTAAAATAGAGTTTAGCTAAACATACATATAACCCAAGCAATTATATTTATAATTTGGACTTAGCACCCCACACATGGGTAACCAAGCCCACCTGTCCTAACTTGGATTATTCTTAGAGGGCTTAAACAACCTATAAGCTAAACATTTATATTTATTTTTATAACGGCCCCTTTAAGCAAAATCCCCTATAGAAAAATATGATTAGGATAATATCATCCTAACATCTAGTCTACGAAACATACACTCTAACATCAGACTAAAATCTTACATCACAAAATAAAACATACATAATACATACACCACCTAAACATAAGGCTAGAAGTAGTGACTTAATCTAATGTGTGTCTTAAGGCTTGTGGTATGTCCTTACTAGACTTTATAGTGGTAATTTTCTAAGTGTGGAAAGATTAAACTTTTATAAGGGGTGGTTTCACTTTAAGTTGTTTAATTGATTTGCAAATTTTAATTTGTGATCTGATTTATTTCATATGATCTTACACTTAGCAACTAAGTGTTATAAAGAGAAGAAAAAGGATTTCCCTCTTTTATCCCTACCTTAAGCCATTCCTAAAGCATGTTAATTTGACTTAATTCTCTCTTTAGTTAATAGTTTATTACACATTTTTTAAATTAATCTTAAATTAAAGTTCACTTTAAAGAATTCCATTCAATATGAAAAGTTTCTTAAAATTAACTTAATTGAATATCTATCATATGACATACATCAAGTTACTCCTTCCCATCACATGTAGCATGCATATGACTTAATTCTAGATAGAACTACACATGCAACATATTTCTTTTAGCACACCTTAAATGAAGGATGCATATATGTATTTTGTAGAAATGGGAATTTTTCTCATTAACTTAATGTATATACAAGTGTATAAAAGTTTTGAGCAAGTTCTCCATTGTTAACTGTGGGAGTGAAGTAAGGACCTCCTTGGGGATACATAAAGCCTCATTGGAGAAATTTTAGGACACCACATAGTGTTTAGAATTTCTTATTTAGATGCTCAAATACATCATTAAGTAATAAACATATTATCTCAAAATATAAACATGTTTTCCTATAATGGATTTGATCATTTCAATAAAATACTCCAAAGGCTAATGAGTCTTTTGTGTATGAGAAATTTTTCCTTTGAACTACATGGGAAAAGTAGAAGAGAGTTTATTTTTGGGTTCATGATTCCCTATAGAGGCAAGCTCATTTAGTTAATTAAATCTTAAGAATGGTCTCTTCCTAAGAATACTCTATTAAAGAAATAAGTTATTATTTCTAAAGATTTCTAAATGATTTTCAAAGGATTGATTTTTAGAATTTCAATTTGGAACAGTCCAAATTGGAGAGAGTTGTTTTGGAAGCCAATTGGGATGAAGTAGGAAATGCTTATTGATAGGGATGCCCGTAGACATTTCAACTATCCTATAATTGGGCTTTAAATTTAGAATTTAGTTTAGATTTTGAGTTGACATTTTCTTAGAAATCTAGGACTTAGATTTATGCAGCACAAGATTGCAGAAATGCCTAGTGTTGAAGACTTATTCCTGAACAAGATGCTTCAAAACCTAGTCTACATGTGCTTCTAATACATATTAGATGCTCAACCTAGTTTTATTTTGGAAATTATCGATCATTCTTCTCACTTGAGGGATTTAACCTATCCCTGAGTCTTCGAGACTTATAACCCACCTAGAGAGGGCTGCCAGCTAACACCACCTAAGTGCATTTTAAATTCATGAAGCTAAGTCTCATGAATGTAAGATGGCTAATTGTTGCATTTTAGAAAAATAATCAATGAACATAGACTCACTCCCTAATCCCTAGAATCATGTAGGGTATGAAGATGCATATAATGAATATTTTTCAAGTTTTATAAATTTTACAAAGATTTATTTTAGTCCATGGGTATGCATTTATGCCTAATGTCATGCAATTAGAAATGGTTATAGGCCAAATCAATAATAGAAGGTAGACTTCCCTAAGAAGGTGGTCGTCCTTATAGGACAAATGCCCCTTATGTGCAATAGGTGAAGTTGCCTAATTTAAAGAATGAAAACAATATGATTTCATGATTTTAAAATTGATGGTTTCTAATTCATTTTATGTTGTGCCTGAGGCTTTAATTATATGAAGTTTCAAGTTGTATTTATTTTTATTTTAGTTGTTTAGATTTAAGTTGGGTAGAAATTTAGTTTTTCTATGAGCCTAATCGTCAATATTTCATTCACAAGAAAACACAACATAGAAGAAACCTATAAAAGTATGTTGATTATGTGCACCCAAAATAAATCAAGCCAATTTAAATTTATAGAAACAGGTCAATGTGGTCGAGTACCACTATACACCGTGAAAGAAAAAAAAGGGTAGCCGAGATCTACCCTTAAATAGCCTGGCCTAGAACCACAAGTCTAGATCTATGGGTCTTCTTTCTAGCATTGTCTCCTTCTTCAAGGACATCCATCGGGTTCCATAGGGGACCAGCACCATCTCTGGTATGGTTTCCCTACTAATCCTAGCATAGATCTTAAACTAATTCTAAGCTCAAATTTACATTTTAAAATTCAAAAGAAATCCTAAGTCTGAAAACATATGTTAAAATACAAATAAATACACAGTTATATTTTACAAACATGAGCTTAGCATTAGTTGCTTGCCAACCCACCTATCTTATGGATTATGTTAAGGGATTTTTAGCACCTACAAGCATAATAATTTTATAATTTTTATTTATTTATTTATGATATCAATCTCTTTAACAGTCCTAGAAAATAGAGTTAATTCTAAAGAACACCATCTAGTCTAATGGGCAAACAAGCCTAGGCATTTAATCTAAAGTAATACACCACACAGATAAGTGAAGCACATCATATCACAACATATTGTAGAGAACTATAAAAGAATCACAGAATGATCTAACCTAAATCTAAAGTCTGTGACCTAAATGATCTGGTGTGTGTAGAAGATATTTGTGTGGTAGGTCTTTACTAAGCCTCTTTTAGTTCAAGTTTCAATTTGGGATTTGAGTTTGTTTGAATTTTACCTTTGGGAGGTTTCAATTCAAATGATTTAGTGATTTAGTTTCATTTTATTTTTACTTTATTTGGTTAAAGTGATATTTAGATTTTCAAGAAAGAGAATGGATTCCATTTTGGATGGAACTCACCTATTCAATATCTTAATTCCTAATAGAATGAAATCATCATCCTAAGATGAAGATTCATTATGAAGGTCCAACTAAGATCCTTAAGTATCTTAATTAATCCTTTTGATTTCATTTAGTTTGTTTGAATTTGGATTTGAATTGATATTTTTTCTTTTCTTTGGAAATTGAATTTGATTTTCATTCTTGGTTTAGTTTTCAATTTAGTTTGGTTTGAATTATTTCATTTGATTTTATTTGAATTGGATTATTTGATTTAATTTATTTTATTCGATTTTGTTTGAATTAGTTCATTTGGTTATATTAATCTTTTAGATTAAGTCATGTTGATTTCATTTGATTTAGTTTAGTTAACCTAAAGTACTTAGGTTAAGGTTTGCATTCATTTGATTTGATTCATTGGAGATGTAAGGATTCATTAAGAGTTGGTGATTTAAATTTTAATATTTGATTCATTAATTTAAGGATTAATTCAATTAGTCCATAAGTTTGAAATTGATTAATCCTTTGACTTAGGCTATTTGGAGAATTACCTTAAGTATTATGTCTGATTAAGATTAGTTCAGTTTATTTCATGAGTTAATGAATTAAATGATTTTCATATTTATTATGGATTTAATATTGATTTAAGAATTTGGAAATTCAACTCCCAATCCAAAGATCAATTGGGTTTCAAAATTTCTAGAAGTGTGGTTGCCAATTTCATGTTTCCAAAGTTTTATCTTGATTAGATTCATAATTAGATGTAATTAAAGTTATAATTATTTTATTAAAACTTAAATTATGCCTAATTTAATGAAATTTATTTAAAGGTTTCATTTTTCATTGATTCTCTCAAATTTTGTGCAATGAGGGTTTATTTATAATTTTGAATATTTAGTTGATTTATTATGATTTAATTAAATTCTAGTTAATTATTTGAATTAATTAATTCAAATAATGGCTAATTAAGACAAATTATGATTTATTAAATTTAATTGAGTTCCTTAAGGTTTTAATGTTCATTAGGGTTCATTAGGTTAATTTAAAGTTTTCTTATTCATTTTTTTAATTATTTCATTTTAAATTAATTTATTTAATCAAAATTGAGGTTTAGGGTTTAAATTTTGATTTCCCATAAAAATAGTGAAATAAATTATGAAGATTTACAAAATGTGTCTATTAACCCTAATTTCATTTCCCAAAGTTTGGATCAATTGGATTTGTTGTTTAAGAGTAATTAGATTTAATGGTTTTCAATTAAACCCAAATTAAAGCTACAATACCCAAATTAATTTGGGGATTTTAATTTTTGTAGATCCCTCTCATCAAGGCAAATCCATAGAACCTTCATGTGAATTTTTTTTATTTATATTTATTTTTCTATGATTTTTAGAAGTTTTGAGTAATTTTTGTAATTTTTAAATCCAAAAATC
The DNA here is from genome assembly GCA_021442155.1 of Cymbidium sinense. Taxonomy (NCBI): domain Eukaryota; kingdom Viridiplantae; phylum Streptophyta; class Magnoliopsida; order Asparagales; family Orchidaceae; genus Cymbidium; species Cymbidium sinense. The sequence continues at coordinate 92,255 of JAKCPB010001729.1, forward strand.
CTGAATTTCCTCTTTAAACCGGTCAATGATGTATCACATTTTGCATTTGGTTGGTCCATGCAGATCCATTGGATCATGGTTTAGTGGACCGTCCGAAATCAATCACGAGTCCTAAGGGATATAAATTGAGTACTAGATGAGCATCGTTCCTTGGATGGAATGGATGACAAAGATTGTGTCTCTTATCCGACTACATAAACCGAGAGCTCCATGGTTTTGCTTGATTTTGGCATCTAAGCAACAAAATCACACAATTTCAATTGTAAAACAATCGTGGAAGGAAATCCTACCAATCTAAGCAGCTTGACCACACTTGGGATCAAGTTTCCTTTAGAAATGATGAAAATTGATAGTTTAATGGAAAAATGAGAGCAAGTTAATGAAGACCCTCCAATTCGGCAATCTCCGGTAATGAAATCCATTCCATTAGCTTTGGAACGATGCAAGAAGCTTGAAAGGAAATGAGTTGTCTCCTCAATTGCTCCCTTAACCAACATGGGTTCGGTCCGAGGTGGCATTGATCATTATATGGCTTCTTGACGGTGAGGGGGATGGGTTGAGTTTTGCTCAAGCTTGATTCAACCCCTAGAACGTGTTGGTAACTTCAATTTGGGGTGAAATCCATTCCATTAGATTTCACCATTAGAGGGTGTTCGCCTTCGTTGCTCACCTTGTTAGCCAGAAGGTGAGGAATGGTTGGGAACCTCATCTCTGCCTTGGTGAAGCTTTTGAATGAAAATGGGAGGAATAGGCTTCCCTTCCCACTTTCCATAGTGGTCAAAAAATCCTATATTGAAGGATTTTTTCGACCACCAACCTTCAAGGCCAGTAAGGGGAATTAACTCCACTTGGCCTTGTGAATATGTTGGGATTTCACAGAGGGAGGAAGGCTTCTTGCTTGATTTTCCTCTTGGCGATCCTCTCTTTTCTTCTTTTGCTTCTTATTCTCTTCTTCCTTCCTTGGGAGAAGCCAACTTGTCCTTGGTTTTTTCATGCTTGGTTGGACTTCACTTGAAGGTAGCCATCCATAAGAGGTGGGATGACTTTGCATGGGAAGAGTGGAATTTGCATTTCCTTCTTCCCATTTTTCTTTTGGATTTTGAAATTCCATTTTTTCTTTTATTGTATTATTATTTATGGCATTATCATCTAGTTTGAATTGACATGACATGCCCAAATTAATCTCAAATTGATTTGAGATTGGGTTTGAATCCATTTGACTTGGATTGGGAAATTGAAATGAAACCAAGTAGTTGAATTCAAAGTGTTGGATTTTTAAACCTTTAATTTGAATTCAATCATCTTAAATTGATGATTTATTGAGTTTTGATTCATATTCAATTTTGAATTGAATTTTAATTAGTTTCCAATTTTTTATGAGTTGACTTTGGCTAGATGGGTCTCACCTAAGTCAATTAGGTTAGAATAAATCCAAGGGATTCCTTAGGCACTAAGTACAGTGTCCTAAGCACTAAATTAGGACATTCTTATTTGGAATTAAAACATTATAATTACTAATTTCAGATTGATATAAACCTCATCCAAAAATGAGGTCAATAGCATCCTGAATGTTCAAACTAGATATACCCACTATTCTTAAATACACATGGATGTACAAATGACTACAAGAATGAAAAATTATGCAAAAATTATATTTCTTCCAATTGAAAGGAGATCTTCATTCATTAGCTAAATGCACATACAAGTATATACAAGTTTTAAGTGGATACTTCACCATTGTTAAGGAGAGTGAGGTAAAGACCTCCTTGATACTTAAGGTCTTGCATCCCGGATTGTCAGACTAGATAAACCCTCTATTCTTAAATACACATAAATGTACAAATGACTACAAGAATGAAAAATTATGTGAAAGTTGTATTTCTTTTAATCGAATTATTTATACATGTGAGCTAAAGTTCTATCTAAATCTAAACATAAATATACATAGGAATGAATACAAACAAATGTTGTGTCCTTTTCAAATTTATGTAAATCCATATAGACTAAAGAAAGAGAACTCCATATCACATGTTCTAAGCTATATCACATGCAAGCTTATAGATATTTATAACTATTATCACTCTAAATATTATAGTTTATTTATACACTTTTAAATAGAACTTTGATTTAATAGTGATAATTGTCACATGTATTATAAATTTAATTCAACACATGCAAGTTTAGCATAAAGAAAATTTCATTTGATTTATTTTTGAATGACATGAATGAATGATTCAAATGACATACAATATTTAACATGATTAGAAAGGAAATACTAAATATAAACATATAATCATTCAATCAAACTAATGAGGATAATCATATTAAATAAAAGTATTTAAAGAAAATCAAAGCTTGGTAATACCATCTTTCATTTTATGTTTTGACTTCATTTAATGAAATGAGGAAAGTTTGCTGATCCTAATCCATTCCCATGTTTGTGGTTCAATTTAGTTTAATGAAAAAGGTAATTAGGTTGATTTTATGGGTTAATTAGGTTGTAATATGAGTTAAGTCCATTAATTATCCCTTTCCTATGCCACTTTGGCATAATTATCCAAGTGATTATCCAACCTGATGCACATGCTTTGGAAATAAAATTGATAATGATCCTATGAAAATAAGGACCTAATACAATTGGCTCACAATTATTAGTTAGTTGAGCTAAAGAGTTTAATTAAGTACTCTTATAACCCTCCTACACATGTAGGTTATAATTTTCTTAGAATTCTCTTAAGTTATTGAACACCTAAGAGTCTACCCAAGACTTAAGTCATTTAGTTCAATGATTTAGATCTTAGTTGATTAAGTAATTCAATTAATTAATTAAGTCATTAACTTGATTAATTAAATAAAATTGAAGGAATAGATTAGGAGGTCTAATCTTATCCCATAGGCTCATTCATTATTGCTCAAATGATTAATTTCTTGATTCATTAATGTTCACATGATTAATTAATCATTATTGATTATGAGAGTAATTAAGGTTAATTAATTATTATTAATTATGCAAGAAATAAATCTAAGAAAATTAGGGAGGTAGAGGTCAATTGACAATCTAAAAAGTAATTAGAATTATGTTATAATTAAACCCTAATTAAGCCTTTAATTATTATTTAGAATTAATTAGAAATATTTTTTATTACATTTTCTAAAATACCTTTAAAATGAGTATTTATTTGCATTTTTATTGTTTACAATTTATCATGATTTTTCAAAGTTTAATGATTTAAATAATTTATAAAGTCTCTTAATTTATTTTATTAATGACATTTGAGCTTCAAAATTAAATATCTCCCAATGTAAGTCATTTAGGTTTGAAATTTTATGATATATATATTTAAGCTCAACTTCAATCCCGAAAGTTTCAACTCAATCTGATTTATATTTTTAGAGTTTTAAAATTTTTTTTGACTAAAACTTAAATTCAGCTCATAATATTTAGTGAAATTTGAATATTTTGTGTTGGTTTAAATCAGAAAGAGCCCTTATTGGCAATTTTGTTAAGTATTTCATTTTTTTTATAAATTTTATAGTTCTGATTTAATTAAATTTAATATCATTAATTTCATATTTCTTAATCTAGTCACTTAGCGCCATGGTAAAAATTATGCATAATAAAGAAAGAGATATAAGTCATTAGACAAATGAGCAAATTGATGAGAATGGATAAAATCAAGTACAATGATCTTAATTAAATCAGGATTTCACTAAATCAATCCATTTATAAGAGATGGTCCTTGTGAATTTAGTGCAAAATGAAAATTGCAAAACTAGCAAAACCATAAAAGATAATGGTTAATTTTAAAATTCTCACCAAAAAAAAACTTCTATTTCATTAAGATTGTATAAAATGAAGAATCAAGTGATTTATATGAAATTCTTAAAATTGCACAAGAATCACAAATAAGAGATTAAATGAAAATTTGATGAAATTACATCAGTGATGATTTTTGGTGGTGTTGATCCAATACATTTTATGCAGAAGCTTTTAATGATCAACCTCTTATCTTCAATGTTTATTCTCAATTTATCTTTGAATCCAATTTTGGTGTTTTAGCTAAAAGAATAAAATTTATCTTAACTCTATAGTGAATAATTTAGAATTCAATCACTTTAGTGCCTCTTTATGTTCCTAATGGTTAAAAAAATATATTAATGAAATAAATGGTTGTTGGTGATTTGATTAGTGATCTATTCTAGATTAAGTCTTCCTTTTATTGTGTGGTCAATTATATGAAGAGGTGTGGGTTAGGATTGAATGTGATTTTGAAGATTGAATTTATTTTTTTTTTTTTTTTTTTTTTTTTGGTCTGATAGAATGTGATTTTAAATTTCATGATGCTTTAAGTGTTTTATTCAATTTTTAATTGATTGTAACTCATGTTGACAAATGAGTTGGTTAGTTAATATTTGACTCATTGGCTTTGAATTTACTTATTATGTTTAATTTATCATTTATTGTAGTTTATGATTACTTTTGTTTTAATTGATTAATTTGATTTATATTTGAATTTTGATTCAAATAATTAAATGGTTCATATTATTTTGTTTAGCTCAAATCCAAGATGTGTTTAAGTTCTAATCATGTAATTAAGTGGTTATGATGATTTAGAGTGATTGGTTTTATTTGACTTGATGTAATTTTGATTCTAGAATGATGGAAGATTGAATCCTCACTCAAAAGTGAGGTCAACAACATTGTTTTATTTTAAATCAATTCCTTATAAAGATTCTAATAAAACATCATAAGAATTCTGAAAAAATAGAAAACCCAATTTGAAGTATTTAGTTGTTGCTAAAATATTTATTTGAATATAAAAAAGAAAATTAGGATCTAAAATTGTATATGGTGTATTCATTGGATATTCTCTTAATAGTCTACTTATAGATTTCTTATCATTAATTGATATTAGTGATATGTCTATATTTATACAATTATGGAATCTAAAAGCTATATTTTTTTAAAATATATTTATAAAAATAAGATTACAAAATCTATTAATAAAAAAAATCTTAAATAGAAAATTCTATAATAAATAAATGATACTATTTTAACTAATAAAAATGATAAAAATATTAGAAAAGTAAAAGAGTTAGAAAAGATAAACTTTTGTGATAATTTTATTCTCTTTAACTAAAATATTTATTTTAGAAAATGATCCTACTACTTTATGAAGTATGAATTTATAGATGCACATTTTAAAAAGAAGCTATTAATGAAATAGATTTTATCATATCAAATAAGACTTAGATACTTTGTGATTTACCATTGTAAACCTATTGGATGTAAATGGATATTCAAAAAAAAAAAAATTAAATCGATGGATCTATAGATAAATATAAGCAAGAAATAGCAAATGATATAAACAAAAAAGTGGTGTTGACTATTTTGATATTTATTCTCTTATAGAATTTCTATAATTTATTTGTTTTAGCTTTATTTTCATTATATAATCTAGTTATACATCAAATGATGTAAAACTATTTTAAAATGGTGATTTAGATGAAGAAATTTATAGGGATCAACCTAAAGTTTTATAATAAAACCAAGAAAATAATGTTTTAAATTAGTAAAATTTTTTATGGATTAAAACAAGCCTAAACAATGGCATGAAAAGTTTGATAAAGTAGTATTGACATATGAATTTTTTATTAGTGAGTCTGATAAATATGTTTATATTAAAGTTGTTGATCATGATTTTGTTATTTTATATCTTTATATTGATGATATTTTAATTTTTGGTACAAATCTAAATATTATAAATAATATTAAAGAGTCTTAACTCAATTTGATATGAAAAATTTAGGTGAAGCTAATGTAATACTAGATATAAAGATTTATAGAAATGCAAATAACACTTATATTACTCAATCACATTATATTCAAAACTTCTTTAAAAAATTTAATTATCAAGATGTGAGTCTTGTAGGCACTATATATAATTAGCTTATATCTTATAAATAATTTAAGTGATAATATATCAATTAAAATATTCTCAAATAATTGGTTGTCTTACATCTAAAATTATTCTCCATGAAATTGCTTATGCTATAAGAAAAAATTAAGTAGATATACTAGTAACCTTAGTGAAATTGATAAAGCACTAGAAAGAATTTTAAATATTTAAAGATACAATAAACTATTACATTCATTATGGTTTTTCATAGTACTAGAAGAATATTGTGATGTAAGATTTTAACTAGTAAAATAAAAATTTATGTCACATTTTATAATATCACATAAAAAATACTAAACAAACATTAATCTCTAGATATATATGAAAGTAGAATTTATAGCACTTGATATTATTATAATTGTGGCTTAAAAGTTTATTAATTTGTTTACCTTGTAATGAAAACCTATATTGCTATTTTAATAAATTGTGATAATTAAGCTAATAGTAAAAAATAAAAAGTGCAAAATGCAATGATAAAAATATCATATGAGAATATTACATTCTTTATATGAATTATATAAAAGATGGTGTCACTTACTATTTTATTTTCCTGAGAAAATACTATAGATCCATTAAAATTTGCAAGGCTTTTATATTGAGATCATTAAAAGGGATGGGGTTAAAATAGTCATAATATGGAAACCAAACCTTCATATTGGAAACACCAAGATAGAAGGTTCAATGTGATAAAAAATGTAGCTTATCAATGACTAGTGAAAGCATAATTCTAAATATTAATATCATATATATATTTATAAAATACAAAAAATAAATTTATCTCAATGAGATCAAAGGCAAAAAAAACTTTGTGAGATATTATAATTGTAGTGTATCTTGAGATCTCACCTATATAAGTGTTGCGAATATGTTCATGAGATCATTAAGATCAAAAATACTTATGAATTGAGATGAAAGCATGAAGCACCCTTGAGTAGAACATATAGTGTGTCTCATATCATGTGTATACCAAATGATATAATAATTTATATACTTACTTCAAAACTTTGGTTACTATGGTATTTATTATTGACAAATTTTGGTTATACTATATGAAAGTTCAAACCCAAGGTACTTTCATCGAAAGTGCATGATAAAAGTTGTCCAAAATGAAAATTTTGATTATTGATCTCATATTTTATTACCTCAAGTTTATTTATAAATATTTTTGTTATGAGAGGAAATTGTATGGAAAAAAATAATGTAAAAAAAATTATAACTTATAATAACGTTATCTATAAAACATACTAATATTATTATTAAAATGTTATTATAATAAAAATATTAATTATATAACTTATATAAATTAAATGAATATGAATAAATTAATTTATAACTTTAAATATTAGCTAGTAATTTATAAATCAAAATTGTGATTTTATATTTAGCTCTCATCTTTCACCTATAAATAGATAAGTGATTTTGAATGACATGAAAAAATTTGAATATTCTCTTCCTTTCTCTATTCATATATTTTTTTGTCATTCTCTTCATTTCATTTTTTTCAACAAAACGATATTAGTTCTAAGTTTTGTCGTCAAATAATACATAATATGTTATATCTCAAAAAAAAAGAACCACAAAATTATGCATCGATCTTCTCAAAGATAGTATCATCAAAATACCTCACTATTTCAAAATTACATTTTTTTATTTTTAGTTGTGTTAAATTTATTTCTTAATTGCTAATTTATTTTCTTATTATTCTAACAACACAAACATTAATTCAAAAATAACAAATATAAAAAATATTTCAATACAAATTTTATACTAGTTCGAGATCAATCTCAAGTTCAATTATTTGATATGAGCTACACTACTTTAACCATCATGATCCAAACGAGCTAATAGTTGATCTAATCATTCTCCTTATTATTAATTTTTTTTAACTTCATTGTATGAGAAGTTGTATTTAGATGAATTTGTGATATTAAGTAGCATCTATCAAATAAATAAATAAATAAAGTGAAGATTTGCTTTTGTGGTGTTGTATTGACTTAATATTAATACATAAGTAATAATAAGGCACATTCAACCTTATCATCTAAAAGCATCAAAATGGGATAAATGACTTGTTAGATACACATAATATTCATATGTTAATCCAGAATTATTAAGTAAATATCACATTTGCATCTACATGCGAGGCCAATGGTATAGATATATCATATGTACTCAACTCAAATTAGAATATTTTCTCTAGCCCAATTGATAACCTCATGACCCAAGTCTGAAAGAGCCATATCAAATAACTATTTTGAAGTTGCAAATTTTAAAGAGATTGAGCATCATTGAACATAAAACTCTAATTTTACCAATATTAATTTTATTGTAAGATAATAAGAATGGAAGATAGTTAAAAAATATTAACACAATTGATCATTCTCTAACTCAACTAAAGCATCTTTATAAATCTACATTTACCTCAATTCTTTTACTAAAAAAAATAACTTTTGTAATTTTTCTTATTGTGTAGAAACAAATAATAAATAAATGTATAAAGGATATAATGACCACATTAATAAATATAATTATAATATTATCATGTAAATTAATTAGTAATTTTTTTGTGTGAATAAAAAATTTATTTTACATAAAAGCATTTATCTTTAACAAATGCTAACTTTGGTTCTAATCTATGATGTAAATCTTGCTTATAAGTAACATGTCTTTAAAATATAAATTCTACTTTTTAAAATCAACTCATAAAAATAAATCAATAAACTTAAAGTTAATAAAAATACAAATCAATAAATAGTAGAAAAAATTATTAATTCACAAACCAATTCTATTTTAAAATTGGTTATTTATATAAAACCATCATTAATGAAGTACATCTTAATCAATCATATATCAAATTCCTTGATGTAAATAATTTAACTTATCTCAATCTTAAAAAACATATAAATACAAAAATCTTCATGAACCATTGCCAATCACAAGCAAAACCTTTAAATTACCATCACTTACTTTTGTGCTTGTAAACCTTTTTTTATCCAAAGTGAATTACATTTCATCATAATGGATGTCTCACGTCGAAACATCTATTTACTTTAGATGCTAAAAAAAACAAATGACTATTAATTAGACTCTTGAAAAGATGAATTTAGCTTTAGAAAAATGGTTTATATTGATCAGAATTAAACTATGAATCTTGAACAACTAATATGATCATCTCATTTAAAAAAAAAGACATTTGCTTAACTATAGTCTTACCATGGTTGAATCATCATCATTTGACTATAAAAATGATTATAATTTTTATTCATTGATCATATTAACTACAATTTAAATTTTAGCTATGTTTTTTTTGAGTTTTCATAAAAATTATTAGTTTTACAACTCTTTTTTAACTTGTATGTTTAGATTTTTTATATAAAAACTAAAATATTAAATGCATATTTACCATCTTAAATATTAAAACAAAATTTAAATTTAAATTTTAAATGTAAATTTAAAAAAAATATAAACACATGTTAAATATAGTTAACTATTTAATATCTATTTAAGGATTTATAATTTTAATGATTGTAAAATTAATGTAAAATCTAAAAAATCAAAATCAAATTTGCAAAATGAATGATTCATGAATATTAATTAATGTTTAAATTAGCTATAATAATATTTAACTTAGATGATTAATAAATTTATTTTATTTAGTTGAACATTAAAAATTAATAAAATATAAGTAATCATAATTAATTAGGATATAATTGATACTAATATATGAAAATTATAAGTAGACTATTTAAATGTTTTTATTTTGAAAATATGATAATCATTAAACTAATTAAATTAATTAAATAATAATGAAATCAAAAAATATTTAAATAATAAATTATACTATTTTAAAATAATAAAAAAATAAAAATGATTATTTTATTTAATATTTTAACCAAGTCTTTATAAATTATGAATATATATATTAATAATTTAATATTAAAATAAAATATTATAAACATAAAAATCTTAAAAAATATATAATCTAAAATCTTAAAAATATTATAACAATCTAATTTAAAAATTTATAATAATTTAAAAATATAAAATAATATTTTTTTAAATATTTCAAAATTATATATCTATATTAATGAATTATTTAAATGATTCAAAAAAATATAAATATTAAAGAAAAATATAATCTAATTTATATGTGACCAATAAGAGAATTATAATGATTTTAAGATCAAATATTAGAGTCACAATTTTATATTTTTTTTATTGATCACAAAAAAAAAAATTCTAAAAACAAAATATGAACCATTTAAAAAAAAAAACTAAAATGAATTATTAATAATACATATAGCTCATTAGCTTATCACATAAGTTAATGAAAAATTTTGAGATTATTTCTATTTTATATTTAAGTTTAAAAATAATGTATATTTTGATTTGAAATAAATGATATTTATATCTTAATATATTTTTTATTTATTGAATAATCAATATGTTAATTGGTGTTAATAGTCATAAAATAATTAAAGCAATTAAAATTTATTTTGAGTATTTTAAAAAATAAGTTATTTTATTTTAAAATAAAAAATAAAATATACAAATAATATATTAGAGATATATTTTAAAAACAAAAAATAATAAAAAATACAAAAATATTTCAAATTATAAGCTCTAATTATTATTACCCAAAACTCTGATCAAATTATTAACTATTATTGATTGCTATTAATGGAGAGAAATAATGAAAAGAAATGAGAATTTGAAAAAAAGTGCTTTGTGATGCTGATTGTGAATTGTATTCCTAATATATGAGATTAATATTTGTGAAGTTCAATTTATGAGATTAAATGAAGTTAAAATTATAAAATTTGATTAATTTCAAAATAATTTAATAGAAATAATGAATTTTAATTCAAAAAATTGTGAATTTTAATTTTTTTTTTAAAGTAATTTTTAGCTTCAAAATGAATCTTAAGTGAGATAAAATAAATATTTTTTTAGAAAATATTTTTAATATATATATTTAAAAATTTTAAATGATAAATAAAAATAAATATATATATATATATATATATATATATATATATATATATAATATATTAAATTATGCAGGAATGACGATTCAAATAACGTCAATATTTTGTTATTAACGTCTATTTTACGGGCTAATCTGATGGCGTGGATGTCTTTCCGCTATTATAAAAAAATTAAAAATAATGAGGAGTTTGTCACCGCCTGGTTTATTATTTTAATGTTTTACTTTTAAGATAACATTGCTAGTTTAGCTTTAAGTTAGAAGTTATAATTTAAAGTTCATTAAAATAGAAAAGTACTACTTGTTTTATAATATGATTTATTATGATTTTAATTAATGTGAAAACAATGAGGAGAAAAATAATTTGTTGTATGTATTTTTAATGATTTTAATGTTATAAATAATACATATACAATATAAATCACATATAATAAGTATGTATACATCTATATTGACTTAATTTTGATGAGTTAATTAAATCATGATGAGAATTTAAAATATATTTAATTATTTGTATGTTTAGGCATTGCTAAACACTAACTGTTTAACTGCACATAATTTTTTCTGGTCCAAAAAGCTACCAAGATTTTGATGCCATCAAACATTTTTTTTCTTAGCCTGTTTTTTTTCGGACCAATTTTATTTTATAATTTCTATTTTTTATATTGTTTTACAAATATATTTATTTAATGTATTTTTTAGTATTTTTAAAAATGTTTAAAATAATCTAAAGATATTTTATATATTGTTAAAAATAATAATAATAATAAAATATATTTTATTTTAAAATAAAATTAAAATATTAAACCTAAAATAAAATATAGAAGTGATCCTAAATAGTCCTTTAATTTTTTTTTTTAAAATTAGGCGCTGAAATGTAATATTAATATAGAGAAAATTTGATATCAAATTTTTTAATAACTAACAGCTTATTTGAGATCAATTTTATTCTATAATTTATATTTATATTTTATGGTACTTTAAAACACGTTTACTCATTACATTTTAAAATTAATTTTATTTTTCTTAAAAATAATATTATTTAAAAATATTTTAAATAATTTTAAAATAACTATCTTCATTAAATACATTTTATTTTGAATTAAAATATAAATAAAATAAAATAAAATAATTAATGTGAATCACCTAAAAACATTAAAATTACAACTATTGAAGTTTTTCATGGGTATGAAGCTAGGTTTTTTCTCCTCCCCAATGGTGTCGGTTGCTTCCTTGTTGGTGGTAATGCTACCTTTTACTCCTTTTATCAGACCTCTGTTTCACAGCTCCGCTTTGGCTGGAGGTCCAATCCCGTATCTCCTTACTTTCCCTTGCTTTGCTGGTTCTTCTTGTGATATGTTATAATGGACCTCACATCCTCGTCTTCTTTCCCCTCTCTTTCAACCCTCCCGGCATCCTACTCTATCCTTGGTGTAGCTCCTTGAACTTATAATTAGTTTGAAGCATGTACACACTCAAAAATCTCTTAGTTAAAAGAAATATGTAGCCTCACTAATTAAGAAGTTATTATGAGTGACATCATTAAAAGTAGCCTAAGAACTCTTCGTAATAATTAACACTTTGATGGTGAACTCAAATGAATGATCTAAGAAATTGATTACTCTTTGAAAGCACTTTTGATCAACAATATGAATGTATTCACCCAAAGTACTAGTTGATATACAAGATCCTATATGAAGATTTCTCTCAAAATACTTTTAAGGATACATAAAGTTCATAATTGTTTGAATTTTTAACCATCAAGTTATTATTATGCACTATAAGTAGAATGATATTGAACTTTTAAATATCAAGATGTATTTTGATATAATATTTGAAATTCAATTTATTAAATCTTTAAACGTAAGTTTGCTCATATAGGAGCATATTAGGAAGGTTGATCTCCTAAAAAGCTACACTAAAGGAACAAAATCATGTAGTCATTAGAAAAAAAGGTAGACAATATCTTAATGATTATAGGCCTTAGTCGTCATAAATATTATCAAAGATATATTTGTCACAAAGATGGTAGAGCTACCTCTTAAACCTATAGGGTTGTTTCTAATATCATATCTACTTAGTGGATAATTATGTGTTACTCATAGAGGAGGTCATTACTTGTGACAAAGATTATGAAATTCCTTAAGTTGAATAAAGCTAAACTTTTACATTTTATAGTGTCTTTTAGTGTAACAATTTAAATTTGAATAGAAATCCTAATATTAAACATGCTCATATAGGAATAGTGATTAAATGAATGACCCTTGTACTAAAGGGACAAAATTATAAACTCATTAGACTAAAGTAAATAATATCTCATTGTTTAAGAGTTTATGTTATTTTAAAATTTTCATCTTTGGGAATAACCTTCAAATCACCAAACAAACTCACTTGCTTCATAACTAGCTACACTAAGATCATTCCATTTTGTTATTTAAAATTATACTAATTTTATTAATTACATAGCATACACTTGGATCTTCATCTATAAAAAGAGCATTAGAGGAATAATTTGATAGAAATTTTCACACTTTGATTTGATTTGATTTGATTTGATTTGATCTCTCTCTCTCTCTCTCTCTCTCTCTCTCTCTCTCTCTCTCTCTCTTGTGTGTGTGTGTGTGTGTGTGAATTGTATTTCCTCAATTCTTTTCAATTTTTCTTCTTAACTTTAAAATGGATTTGGCTTGATTTCTACTAAACCCTATAAGGTTTTCCAAGACCTAGCTTGTTTAATTTGTTCTTAAATTTTGGTTTGGCTCATTTCTAAAGTAAGATCTAGGTTCTTTCACTAAATAACTTTGGATCCAATGAAAAGAAAAATAATAATTTTTTTCAATTAATATTGTTATTTGTAGAAATAAAGTTTTATTAATGATATGTGGTCTTATAAAAATATATATTAAATAGACACCTAGGATGCATCATTACAAATAAGGGAACAAGTTAACGTAATAACACAAACCTAAGACACTTTTTTTTAAAAAATATATAACACATACACTTAGTTAACAAGACATTATACTTTATAATTCTTAAATATTAAAAATAATATATAGTAATTGCCAAAATTAAATATGCAAGAAATGTGACAACAAATTCTAACATTGTAAGAATGAAAAATAATAATATTATTTAAGGTTGCAAAATGATAAATAAAAAATATATGTACCTTTCAAACATCATGATAGTAGGCAAAGAAAGAGTAAAAAAATAAATTTATCTTCATTTATTTATTAAATTATACACTTAGTTTATATTTTTAAATTTCAAACATAGTTATTTAGGATACATATGTCTAAATTTTTTTATGTTTTTAAATTAAATATACAACTAGTGTGACATATGTTCAACACTACATACCTTATAGCATATTGTTGGTGCGGCCATTAACATACATCTTGATGCAATTTTAGAATCATGAGAGCATGACACTAATAACCAAGATATTGATTAAGCTTATTGTGTTTCCATAACTAAAGTCTTTGGCCATGACAAACATTTAG